>CM053788.1:524213785-524368785 GCA_028749045.1 Cupressus sempervirens
GAAAAAAACTATCAATTTCTGATAACTTTGACTTTGACTAGTTATAACTTAAAAAATATTAGCCGAATTTCAATTTTTATTTTTTGGTGAACTAGGTATACATGTTGACTCTAACATATTTGAAAATCAGACCAAAATATGAACATTTGCATATATTTGTTTGACAGGAAAAAAAACTCTATATTTTCAGCATTTTTTAAAAATTAAAAAATAGACATTAAAAATTGAAAATAGATAAAATTTTCACTCAATTTTTAAAAAAATAATTATAGACATAACCTTCATCTAATTTTACACATTTCATTAGTTTACACCATCTTCAAATTCTAAGCACAAATGCCACTTTTATGTTGTTAAAATTGAAGACTTTAAATTCTGATATCACTTCTCCTTTATAAAAGGTGACACAAGTTTGTGCTTTTACCCTTATGTTTATTTTTAATTGATATTATATTTTATGAGTATTCATGAACAACTTGTTTGATTCCTCTCATATTTTAAGTTTAACATGTTTTAGTATGTCCAAGACAAGTCATTTCCATGATAAAATCTATGTAAAAATAAAAAAATCTAACCAGCCTCCTTCCTTTACTTCTATGACTATTTGAATATACTTAAGGGCTATGTTGAAGTTATGTCCTATATTTTAATGAAGAGATACTTCAATATGATCATTCAATTGCTAGCATTAAAATGTTACTATTTTCAAACCACTCCAAGGACCGATAGTAGTTCTAAGTAGTTCAATTAGATTTGAGATTTTCTTCATCCTTAATATTCTTATCGATCATAGAAATTGGCCTCATTGAAGGATCAATTATACATAGCTAAAATAATTAAGGTGATTCAATATGCAAACCTAAGTTATATATATAAGATTCACATATGCACTATTGTATTAATTAATAGTTAATGTATATGTTACTTTTAATTAATAAAATTATAAGAACCTTTGATGAAATGTATGCTTTAAATATTTCACTTGAAAATACAAATTATGTATGGTACACTATAACTTTAGCTTAAGGAAACAATTAAGATCTTTTAAGAGAAAAAGAGTCCAACTATGTTATTATGCAATGTTATCCCTTGATTACTTACCATAATAAAGTTATTGTAAAGAAATCGGGTGAAAACATTCTAGTACTTTTTAATAATGTAAGATAAATTAGTTGTATTGATTATTTCTACATGCATATAATTTTCTTATTACATGAATAATTCATTCTATAGACAGCTACTAGAGTCCAACTATTCTAAAGAACTCATTAAATTTTCCAATGATCATATTTAAAATGAAATATAAAGTTAATAGAATATATTAAATAATTTATACATGACCTACATAGTTGAGGACAAAGAATTTGAAATCATAGAGTTTAGGCAATAACCTATTGGTTCATAAATTAATTTTTTTCTTTTTTTTTTTCTAATTCTTACATTGTTTACTATCCCCTTCCCCTTCCCCAATATTTTTAAATTTTGTGAGTCTAGCCCAATTGAAATAAATTTTAGTCCTTGTAGTTGTGCTTTACTTCCTCCCTTATGGTTGTGTGTCAAAAGTTTAAGTAAAGAAAAGTGTTGAATTTATTGAATCTTTGAATCCAATGAACTCATTAAACCTTTTCAACTAATTTGACTAATTCAATGCTCCCAAGGTTATCTATACATCCATTTTCTTAGTAAATGAGTCATTCTTTGATATAATATTTATATGATTAAACCTCTTTAACTATTTCATGTGTTCAAGTACTTAAATGTGTTCAATTGTTTCAACATCAACCATGTTGAAAATGTTATGTTGATTTATATTCCATTAATTAGCAAAAATTTCTAATTTGTTTAAATTTAAGTTATTCTTGAATATGTTGTGCTCATTGAACCCTTTGAACTGGTTCACATGGCTTGAGTAGTTCAATATGATCTACTAATAACTTAAGTATACTACCAAAGGTAAATATTTAAAAATTGTAAAGTGATTGGTAGTAGGAATATTGTGGTATAATTTTGTAAAAAGATGAATTTTAAGGCATACTTGTGAAAATGAAATAATGATGAGATCACAAGCTGATGCATAGAGATAAGAATGCAATTTATTTTAAAGAAAAAATTTCATGCTATTAATTGGCATGAGTGGAATATTTAGATAGAATTTTATCAATATTTTCATGATAAGAGGATGGCATAAGAACACAACCAAAACTCTAAATTCTTAAGTTGCATAATCTCTTAGTTATAAGGTGATTCTAGTTATCTGCTCCCGTTGTAGCTAATTATACTATATTATTTGAAATAAAATTGTTCTTGAGCTATTTGAAATTTGATTCCTTCAGTTCTAACAAATCTTCAAACATTTTGAAAATTAATCAAGCTTGGCTTATTCTTTCCTTGATCTTTGAGATAGATCTTGGGTCTAGTATGACTTAAATGATTTTGTATAAAGGAAATGAAATAATGAGGAAAGATCTAACATGAGCACTATTGTTGTGAGTGGCATGGTAGAAGCTACAACTTTTCTTCTAGCCTTAATATGCCTTGATATTGTCAAAGAATGTATACATGGATACAACAAAAGGAATAGAGGCATAAGGATGGTCAATGTAGAGATTTTAATACCAATTAATAGAGAAAAACCATAGCTTCCCTAAACATATTGGTCAAAGAGGTCTACTCTGATTTCAATATATCAGTATCTTGGTCTATTTTCTCTAATAAAAACAAATTAATATGAATGTGATTGTTAAAAGATGGAGCTACTAAATTTCTAGAAAGGGGGATCAAGGTTACTAAGGCCACTTAGAAGGGAACATGTGAAACCCCTCATCAATATCCTGGTAGTGCTATTACATAGGGTGAAAGGGTTTAACTACACCATTTACCTTTAGGACTAGATGTATATCTTCACCCAAATTATTTTTTACGAACCAATTATAATATAGGACCATCTTAAGAGATTACATTTTCTAGTTTCAATACATTTTTACACTTTTCATAATTACAAACAACTATCAGCTCACAGTATTCATAACTATTCACTTGATGTTCATCTAGATGTATACATTTGACCATCAGATATTTATCATTTCTTCTACCTCTATCCAAGTCAGTATAACTTGATTCTATCTATTAGGAGATAAAATCCAAACATTATTTACTATTATCCATTAATTATGTCTAAACAATATTGTCACTTTAAATCTAAAACAACTCATCATTGTCTTCATATTTTTTTCTACATTTACATCAAGACACTCTATTAAAAAATATTCCTCAATTACAAATAAAATAATATGCTTTCCTTGATCCTCATGAAAGAAAATTATGTCTTCTTCTCTACTAGTCTAGACAAAATAATTAGTATGTTGTCATCAATGATAAACATTGTCATGAATGTAACACTCCACCTCTAAATCATGTCTCTAGTAGTGCTAGGACACTCCCCCATCAGAATATCAACAACATTCATGCTAACTATCTCACCTTTTGGCATTTCTGGAAATATAGATTAAATGCATCTAAGTTCCATGAATACCAAATATCTCTATTGGATATACTCCCTATTCATGTTGTCCATGAATGTTCACTATACTATAACCAACATCCATAAGGAAGGTATTAATCTCCCCCATAAATAAGAATCTTTTCAAATCTTCTTCATCAATCAAATATGTCCCCCAAACACACATAGCAAAGGATATTTTTCATGTAATACTCTTCTCCCCCATTGGCATTAATGATAAAGGTATCATAAGTTCAATTTTGTTCATAAGATGTGAAAAAAGATCAAATTTCTAAAGAAAAAGCTAAATCTCATGTACCAAGAGTCCTTCATGACTCAACTCAAACATAGATACTTCTCCATAGAGGAAGCATCAAGAATCTAGTTTAGATAAAATAGTGCTTTGTTATCATTAGACTGATGTGATCTCTACATCAAATAGTTAAAAGTAGGCTGCGGTATAACACCAACTTTACATCTTTAGCAATCAAAAGAATCCTTCAGAAAAGGTTTTGTAAATATGTCTTCTAATTGTACTAACATATTCCAATCTAATCTCTTTGTCTACAAAATTCTCTTTAAAAAGTGATACTTGATAGGTATATGCTTTATCTTCAAATGTAAAACAAGATTCTTTGACATACTTACTATACTTGTGTTGTCATAATGTATAATAACATGCTCTATAAACTCAATTCCAGTTTCCTTCAATATTTTTTTCATTCAAATGATTTGATTGCAACTATTTTCTACCACAAAAGACTTTTCTTCTTCCATAGTCTATCATATACAATCTTACTTCTTGTTTAGCAAAGAAACTAATCTTCCTCCTAAGAAATATGCTCCACACCTTATACCTTTTATGTCATCCATACTTCCTTCCCAATCCACATTAATGTATGCACATAAGGTAAACTCATTTGATCTATCATACCATAATCCAAAATTATATGTACCCTTCAAATATCTGAAAACATTTTTTACCATTGCATAATGTGACTCTTTAGGAATAGCTTCAAATCTTGTAACAATACTAACTACATTATCTATATCAGCTCTATTGTGTTTTAAATATTGCAATCCTCCAATTATAGGCCTATACTTTTTATGTTCAACAATAGGTGTTTCATCTCTACTAGACAACTTACATCTAGTTAACAGACCTATGTTCCAAAAGGTTTACAAATATCTAAATAAAAAAAATTTAAGATTTTTTAAAAATACTTAGCTTATTATATGAAAATAACATCTTTATTATAAACAATTTGCAATCCCAATAAATACTTCATTTCACCAATCATACCCATCTCAAAATCCTTCTTCATCTCTATAGTAAATACTCTACTTGGTTCATCATCACCTCCAAAGATTATATCATCCATAAATACCATAATAATTAGTAGACCATTGTGAATCTCCTTCAAATATAAATTTCCATCAAAATTAGCTTTAGCAAATCCTAATTTTGACAAATACTTATCCAATCTTGCATATTGGGATTTAGGTGCTTGTTTCAATCCATATAACTCTGTCTTCAACTTACAAACCATAACTCCTTCCTTAGTTAAGGGGAAAAAATTAGGCTTCTCAATTTATACTCCTTCTAGTTCACCATTTAGAAAGGCTTATTTGGCATCCATATGATACACTTTTAATTTCTTATTAGTTTCATATGTCAGAAACATTCTAATTGCTTCCATTCTATCAACATGTGGAAATGTTTCCTCAAAATGAATACCTTCATCTTGTGAATAACCTTTGCATACTAGTCTTTCTTTATTTCTCACAAGCTTGCCTTCTTCATTAATTTTACTTTTGAATACCCACTTAGTTCCAATAACATTCTTATCTTTAGGTCTAGGACCCAATTTCAAATATTTATTCTTTTCAATTTGATCTAGTTCTTCTTTCATAGCTTTAATCCAAAATTCATCTTTACTATCTTCATTAGCACTTCTAGGTTCAATTATATAAATAAAATACAATTCTTCATGTACCTTATTCTTTTTCATGACTCATTTATCTTTGCTTCTAATAATCTAACCAACAATGTGATTCTTTATCAAATTCTTGTTAGATGTCACTAGTTCAGCTCTAATTTTTTCTCTAGGATTAGTCCTAGGTTGTTCTCTCTATTCTACTACTTGTATCTCATTCTGTAATCAATGCCAATCAAATTTAAAAATTCAACATTCTCTAGGTTAGTCCTTGGATGAGTCTCTTCATTAGAATCATAATCAAGTATTATTTCTTGAATTTTGAACTTTTCATCAACTCTAACATTTACTCTTTCAAAAATAGTCTTAGTTCTCTAATTAAAACATCTATAAGATTTATTTTTTAATGAATCACCAAGAAGCATACCTTCATTTCTAAAAGAATCAAAATTTCTAATATCATCATCCCTTTAAATGTAACACTTACTTCCAAAGGTTTTGAAATATTTAACTCTTTGTGCATGTCCAAACCAAAATTTACAAGGGTTATTACTAGTACCTTGTTTGATTTGTACTTTGTTCATAATGTATATCACTATATTTACTACTTCTCTCCAAGAGTATGTTTTCCATATTATTCTCAAACATCGTAGCTTTGTATGCTTCTATCACATGTATGTTTCTCCTCTCCTCTATACCATTTTTTTTAGGTGTCTTAGGGGTTGAAAGTTGTGTTTTAATACCATTTTATATATTGAAAAATAAGTGCTAAAATTATTTGAATTAAACTCTCCTCCTACATTGGTTGTGTAGGATCATGGTGGGACAAACTATGGCCTTAAGTGGCAATGAAAAATTAGGATATCAATGTTAGTCAACTTGATGTGAAATATTGAACTAGTTATCAACCTTATATTAAAAAAATTTAATAATAGAATCTGTAGAAAATAGATTATAGTTTTTAAAATATTAGTCCTTTCTTATTAAAAAATAATTTAATTGGTCAAAATTTAGTATTTCAATGCAAAAGTACAAAAAAATTAGTAAAAAATGAGAAGTAGGTATATGCCTGACCACCTTTATCACAATCAAATGATAATTTTTTTTAGGATTATAGATATATGAAGTAGACTAATACCTAGATGTGATGCGTTTTTTTGTATTTTTATTCCAAAAAAAAATTAAGTTTGAATTATCTTCTACAACATTTTTTGGAATAAAAAAACTCGTGTGTCTGACCACCTTAACTCATTCAAAACTATATAAAATTAAATTTTGTTTTTATTTTCCTCATAGTAGGAACATAATAGAATGTGATGTATCTTTCAAATTTTGTGAAGGTTATACCATTTTAAAGTTATAAGTTTTAATAAGTAGGTAAATCAACACTTTATAAGTAGTTCCATTACAAAATAAGTAATCAGCACTTACTAAACTCATAATTTGATAGAAATTATATATATGGAAAGATAATAATTTCCTTAAGAAACCCTTTTCATTTCATCAAATTCAAATGAAAAGTTTTTTTTTTCATATTGCTACTTTTTTCCCCATCATGATCCTACACATATGCCTCTATTACATCTCAAACATTTAATATTTAATCTAGATTCATTTTCAACTATATTCTTAAAAAACTTAAACTTCTCAAATGCTTCATATTTTTCTCTAAGAAACACAACCTACTTCATTCTTGAAAAATCATCAACAAGAATCATGAAATACCTTTCACCATAGAAAACTCTTTCCTTTGTAGGACCACTCAAATCCGTGTACACAATCTCCAAATTCATAGATTTAGTAAACTTTCTTTCTTGGAAATGATCCTTTCTTCTACTTTGCCACAACACATTTCTTACATACCATTTTAGTAGGTTGCACAATCTTAGGAAAATCTCTTACAACAAACTTAGTACTAATCTTCACAATGTTATCAATTTTTATATGACAAAACCTCCTATGAAATAACCAATTGTCATCCACCTTATAAAATACACATGTCATCTTATTAGGATTCAACTAAAAAACATTATCTCTTGTCCTTTGACCAATACAATCAACTTACCATCTTTATCTTTGATAATGCATGTATTTTCTATGAATCTCAACTGATATCCCTCATCAACTAGTTGTCCAACACTCAAAATATTATGTTTCAAACCATTAAAAAAAAAAACATCATTAGTGTTAGTCTTTACATAAAGTGTAATAGATAATTTTCACTTAATATAGTGGACTTGCAATTATTTCCAACTCTAACAATTCCACTATCATAGCCATTAAATTCAATGAATTTTTTCATATCTCCAACCATATGATAAGAACAACTACTATCTATAATCTAATTTCAAATTTCATCTTTTCAAATTGTGATACTAATGCTCTTTCTTTTCTAATTTCTTCTTCTTTAGGACTTTCTTCCTTAACATATATTATAAACAAATTCTACGTTATCATTGCAAGAATTTTTCTTAGGGAAAGTTCACCCAAGATCAAAAACCTCAAACACAAGCACAACTATAGACCAAAAAGAGTATGATCAATATATCATAGCATTTCCTGATACATCTCTATGTGTTTAGATGAGTGTACACACTAGGAGTGCTTGTATATAAAGGCCTCTAAGATGCATCTAGAATGTCTCTAGAAGGTTCCAAGAGATAAGATTAACAACTAAGAACACATCCTCCATTGTGCATGAATGTATGTGCAACAATGAGACGATAAGCATGGCAAGGTGTCCCATGTGTAGAGATATTGTAGACACCATGTGCTCAAATAATGTGCTAACTCCCATGTTGTAGACACCATGTGCATAAATGAGGTGCGAGCTCCTATGTTGTCAACATGACAACTCACAAGATTGTGCATACTCCTAGGTGACTAATAAATAAATAATACAATATAATAAAATAATGCATTAACCTAAGTAAACTTAAGTAAAGTGTAAATAGTGAATACGTATTTACACCAACACCCCCCCTTAAGTGTGACTTAGGGGAATGCACTTAAGTTCACAAAAACTAGGATGAAATGAAAGATGGGTCCTAGCTACTAGGCCATGTTGGGTACCCATGTACATAATGAAATGCAATCTCTCATAAAGCAAACAAAGAGGGAAAACATCATGGGAAAAATCCTCCCCAAAAAGGAGAGATGAAAAGACAAGATGCATGGATGGATGGAGTAATCAAGACCCCCCCATTATGACATACATCAAGTATATATAAGAGAGAAATGGGAGAAGGACAAAACCCCCTAACAGAAAAATGCCCCCCACCCACCCCCCCTCATAAAGGAGAAGAAGGAGGAGACAAGGTAGTCCCCCCCCCCCCCCCCCCAAATGTAAGGTGTCGACCAGTGAGAAATGCTCCAATGTAGAAGCTAATCCTTGACCATTGAATAATCTTCCTGCCCTTTGGAAGAAACAATGGCAGAGGTACAAGTGAGACACTTCCCCTATGTGTAGAAAGAATCTCAATGATGAAAGGTGTCTCTAAAACTTGTTCAAGTGTCCCTATGTCAATATTGATGGTGGATCCTTCCAAAATAGTTGAGAAGAAGTATAGATCTAGCAAGGATTGTTGTAAAACCTATTTCAATGAACCAATAGTCTCCTTAAATGAGAGAGAGACCTCCTACAACTGTTGTACATAAGGATCCACAATCACATTAACCTGTAAGGATTGATCATGTAGAGAATGGACATGAGGGTCAGAGTGAGCCCTCACAACAACTTTAGAAGGATCATCTTCATCAAAGAGAAGATGTAAATCATTAAGGATGTCTCCCGACTTTGCAGTGTGTGAATCCATGAACAAACCTAAAATGTTAGTCAAGAAGTCATCACCTGAGGCTAGAATTAGAAGACAAAGTGTACAACACATGAATTGATCACTGTGGTGATAGATAAAGAATTCACCTCAAAGAGATGACAAATATCATTAATGATGTCTCCCACATCTTCAATGTGAGACTCTAGAAATAGCACTACAATGTCTAGAAGGAAGTCATCGCATGAAGGTAAAGTAGGAAGACATAAAGGTTCCTGGTGCACTAAATCCAAAGCATCTATGGCTGAAATAGGATTAGTAGGAGCAACAAGAGCATCTAGAGGGGTGATCTCATATGGAGAGGATGCAACTGCAACTAGAGGTAAAAGATCTTTGGAGAATGGAGGAATATGTGGATCTCCATACATCTCCCAAAGATGAATCCAATAGACATATGGATCAAATGACTTAATATCCTCAAGTGAATCCATAACCTCCATATCCATAAATAGAAAGAGAGTACACCAAATGAGGGAAATTGTGTCCTCAATGTAGGTAAGTCCTCTCACATATGGTAATGCATTGTGCTAACTAAGATATGGGATAACCAATTAACTCCATTCTTGATAGTTGTATGGTGTCAATATAATTAACTCTTCCTCTTCCATGATGTACTAATCAATGTAACCCCCAAAGATGCAAGAAAAAAGAAAGAACCCCCCCCTCCCCCCCCATTGTGAGAAGCAGTGCTTGAAAGGTGGTGCGTGTACAGTAGGCCACTTGTCAAAATGTACAAGATGGATTTCTGATTTTGCTAGTTACAACTGCTTGTTGAGGCCTAAATTTGCAACTAAGCATTGTATCTTAGATATACAACAATTCTGGAAAGTAATCAAAGAAATGCAATGTAGAAAAGGCCTTAATGCTAAAAGTGATATTTTTATCCACACAACCCTAGAAACTGATTGCAGATCTAGAAAGTAGATGAAAAATAATAGACTTTCAAAAAAGAAACTTGAAAAGGAGTTTAGATGAGCCTGTACAAAGTGTTTGAAGTTGCAAAATGTAGGATTGGATAGGTATAGTCACCAAAAGATGCAAATTTTGACAAATCCTTGCACCAAAACTAGAAAAGAACACCACCACTTAAAATTTTAGAAAATTCTAACCAAAATAAAAAAAATTACACCTAATTTGGAGTTTGAATGACCAAGTTATGGTCTTGCAAAGTTGGGCTACCAAATCAAAATTAAATCTGGAGAGGAGTCTATGCAGAAAAATGCGAGTTTAAATTTTACAATGAAAGGGCCATTGTTGTAGTTAGAAAATGCTTGGGAATGATAGTCAGACAACTATCAAATTTAACTTCATGTCTGGCTTACGTCGATGAAAAAAGACTCCTCTATTGATGTGGTTGTACAAATCTGACACGTGTCAGATTACGAGGGTACACCAATTATAAAATAGGCAATATGGCATGTCCACATGTGTTGGGTGTTGTTGATGTGTCCATAGCTAGGTCAGTGCAAGAAGTTGGGTCTCACTTTTGGCCAAAAAGTGGAAGTGTTTTTCTTATTTTTGAAATATTTTGTCAATTGATGCCAAAATTTGAGCCATTTAGAGATTAAATATAAAAAAATTTCAGAAATAAAAATTGTAGTGCCTGGAATCTTCTTTTTGAATATGTAATTTATTTGTATACCCATATGATAGATTATTTTTTTGGTATGGATCTTTAAAAACCACTTTTTCAAAATGCATGTTTCAGGGCCATACCACGCTCATGTATAGACACCATAATATGACACAAATGAATGATTTTTTGCGAATTCTTTTAAATGGAGTTACCTAACACACCAAAGATTGATGAGAATATTTTTCTTGAATTTTTTAATGAATATTTTTTAAATTAATTTTTAATTGGCTATAAAGGAAAATTTTGAAACCTCTTATGTACGGACACCATAATTTGATCAAAATTTCACTTTTTTCAATTTCTTTTCTTTTAAACTTCAAAAGAATTGAATGTAGATTGATGACATATAAATTAATTTAAGAAAAATTATAAAATAAAAAAAGTTATTAAAGTTTTAGTGAACATTGCTATTTTACATTTAGGTGCCACGTTTGATTAAAAAATAATTTAAAAATAGTAAATAAAATATAACTCTATAAAATTTATATTTCTGAAATTAGGACAGTGAGAGCTCTAATGGGTTTTTGTATCATAAAAAAAATTGATCGAGAAGACCCTCTAAAAATTATGGCAAGGCCTGAATTTGTCAGTTCAATGCCTTAGCCAAATCTTGAGAGGCCAAGGCATAGGCTTGGTCTCACCAAGCCTGTCCCAAACCAAAATTCGAGGCAAGAAAAAAAATTCCTACCTCATGTTGTAAGAAATGGCCACCCATTATTTGAATTTCAAAAAATGGGTACTCATTTTGAAAACCTAAAAGCGGCATGTAGAATCTGTCTAAAACTTTAAAAAATGAATTTTTAAGAAATAGGTACCCGATTTTTAGAAAATGAGTATCCATTTTTTATTTTTTAAAAATGGGTGCTCATTTCTTAAGAATTCAAGTTTTTAATTTTTTGAGAAATAGGTACCCATTTTTTGAAAATAAAAAACGGGTACCCGATTTTTAAAAATAACAAGTGCCTATTTTTTAAATTTAGGGTCGGGCACCCAAGCCAAAAATGGGTGCCCATTTTTTAAAATTGGGTACCCATTTTTGAGAGGTCTCATTTTACGGATTTGACTTTCGTAGAATTGTGACCCAACTTTGTGCATTCACCCAACTTATTGGTCGCTATGTGTCATATGACAAGGTAGGGTGTCCTCGTGATTGGGCAAGTGGAGAGTGCCGGAATTTGTTTTACAATGCCAAAAAAGTAAACAATAGGCCAAGAGACTTCAAAAAGTAGTCACAGGTGGCCACATAGTGGCATTCCAGCTAGAAGGCTAGCTATCTATGTTCTATGCAATCTTTGCAGCATGGAAAGCACCTTGAAAGATGCATGGCATAGATGGAGGGCTAACTATGGACTATCGACGATGAGGGTACTTGCCAGAAATGGGGTCTGTACACCAGGAAGAATATGCGTGGTCAAAAAAGCACATTTTTCCACTAGGAGGGATGAGGAAAAATGATAGCTAGAGTCAAGGAAAATATCATCACTGGAGCTATGTGCAGCAGGCCAAAGATACAAATTAACAGTGCCCACAAAATATCAAACTATTACTGAAAAACATGTGCACAGGAGTTGTTATGTGGATGTGACAGAGCTAGTGAAGGACGTCGAAGAGAGTGATCAACATCAACGAGAAAATTAAAATGGCCATGGGGTGTGGGGCTTTAGTCCCACACTCATCAAAAGAAGATATGATGTGTCATTTAAAACAAATATGCAACAAAGGCTTAAATAAAGTGGTGGGCTGCCGATGTATGTTGGAGTGCCTCCATGTTGTAGAAAATTTGATTGCCAATGTCTTGGCCAGGATGTACAGTATCATGACTGGTTGCTAAAAAAATCAAAGGTGCCCACCGTATAATAATAAATGTTGCCAATTACCTGTAGGGGCCAAGGTTTCACTTCCTAGTGTCTACAAAAAAAAAATTCTTTACAGGGTCACCTAGCCAATTTTTTTTTTTTGAAAATTCTATCCAAAAAAGTAGAGAAAAAATTAGATCTGAAAAATAATTAAATAGATCTAAAAAATGAACATACCCAAGTTGCAAATTGATCCTTCCGGTGTCGATTTTCAAAAAAAAATTGCCTCACTATCGACTTTGGTGTAGGATAATTGGTTTTCATTAAATCAATGTTTTAGAAGCAATCACAAGGTCCGTTCTAGCTCTAGACACTCCCAATGACTACGATACTCCTGATTTGGGCTGAGGTGTTCAAGCAATAAGACGGTCTCAAATGGATATGTGAAGAGAAATTCTCCAAGAGCTCTAATACCATGTAAGAATTTGTCTTAGGGAAAATTCACCCAAGATCAAAGAACTTGAACACAAGCATAATTGTAGACCAAAAAGAGTATGATCAATATATCATAACACATCCTGATACATCACTATGTGTTCAGATGAGTGTACACACTAGGAGTGCCTATATATAAAGGCCTTTAAGATGCATCTAGAATGTCTCTAAAAGGTGCTAGGAGATAATCTTGACAACTAAGTACATGTCCTTCATTGTGCATGAATGTACGTGCAATAATGAGAGGATAATAATGACAAGTTGTCCCATGTCTAGAGATACATTGTAGACCCATGTGCTTGAATAATGTTCTAACGTCCATGTTGTGGAAACCATGTGCATAAATGAGGTGTGAACTCTTGTGTTTTCAACATGACAACTCACAAGAGTGTGCATCCTCTTAGTTGACTAATAAATAAATAATGTAATATAATAAAATAACATATTAACCTAAGTAAACTTAAGTAAAGTGTAAATAGTGAATATTTATTTACACCAATAGTCATCATCATCACTTTCACTCAAAAAAGTTTCCACACAATCATGGAAATCCTCATCATTAGAAAATAAGCACTTCCTTGGCTTATAAGGCATCTTCTTAAACTTTCTTACTCTTTTAGGGAACCTAGAATAATAATGACCATATTCATCACATGTCCAACATTTAAATATTTTTGTACCTTTAGATTCTCTCTTGATAAGAAGGAAAATCCTTCCTCAATATTAGTGTCTTCTTCTATTATTCCTTGGTTGATACTAACATAATCTTGACTTGTAATTTCACTTCTTGTCAACATAGCTCAAACACTTAATGCACTAAAAGAACTCTCATTCCTAGGTAATTCTCCAGTTTGTCTCATCCACATCTCAACTAATTCTAATTTCACAAGACAAGTTTCTCTTATCAAATTAGGTGTGCATGGAATAACTTGTTCAATAATTTATGTTGTCTATTTGTATGCGGGTGTCAAAGCCTTAATTCTTGCAACAATCTATGATATTATTTAAATGTAACTTCTTATAGATTCATTTTCTATCCTCTTAGCATCTTGAAATAAATATATCTAGTTTTGTATTCTAACCTTTCTAAAATCCTTATCACCCTCAAATGTAGATTCCAAAGACTTCCGAATTTCATGAGCTGGTTTTATAGATTTTACCTAACTATACTAATTTTAAGGAAGAGTTGTCAATATTTCTCCTCTAGAAATCAAGTTACACATTAAATTATCTCTCTAAGGTTCAGTAAAAATGTAAATCTTATCTTCATCAACCACATCCTTCTTGTTCTTAGTGCTCAACCAATATCTTGGATGCATGCATACACAATGTTTCTTCATATTCTCTTTCCATCTGTCATATTTGACTCCATCAAAAAATTTCCATTCTTTCTTGAACTATGCCATAGATCTCCTTAAGTTTGTAAGCTTTTCCTTCATGTACCTAACACTCTAATACCAATTATTTTTTATGAATTTAAAAGAAGCCACAATAAAGAAGGGTTGACCCCAAGATATAATAGGCTGAAGGCCAACCAATATTCATTTAATAGTAGTTCATCTTATACCTTTTCATATCATAAAAAGAAAAAACTATCTTCAAAAAATCTAACATATTCCCTTCTATGAATAGCATCATCAAAATTAAGCATAGTATATAACTAACTAAACCAAAAAACATAGTAGCAGTTCATACTATGGGTATTGCTATCCATCCTATAGTGCTTCAAATTATACATATTATCCCATCTGTGCATAGAGTTCATAAAAAAACATAACATTTCAAAATCTTAAAAACAAAAGCATAAGGGATAAATCCCTTGTTTGTCTAATTAGTCATTCTTCATGGTCCTATATTTCTCCTCCTTCATAGGTTTTTTCTGGTCGGGTATTGAACCAGTTGTTTACCAAAAAGCTATAGAGAGAGCGAATGGATTCACTTTCATTTCCTACATCCTTCTCCTCTATATAACCTAAAGAAGATACATATTTGGGACTTCCAAGTGCATCACCTTAGTGGTGTATTCAGAAATAGTCTCAAATTTCCTATACTGGATCTCCTAGTTATCAAAAAGTTCATGAAGGGACTTCTCTAGCCTACCCATCCTATCATTACTTTTATCTCTTTCATAGGGGGATAGCTCTATGTTCCCCCCACCCCTCTCTACATTCCTCATAGGGGAAGTGATATCACCACCCAAGTTCTTGTCTAGGGAAGGGTTGTCTTCAAAGGTATCAGAACCATGTGAGGGGCTAAGGTTACCCTTTCTCTTAGAGCCAAAACTAATGTGTATTAGTTTCAATAAAATTCATTTAATATATATCAGTCCCTATTAGGAGATTTTGAGTCTCAATTAGGAGATTCCAACTCAGTTAGGAGCTATACCAACCCTGTTAGAAGTTGTGGAAGATTAAAGGACAGACTATCAAAACAACTTTAGGGAAAGACCATTGAACCCCCTCTACAACTAGCCTTAGTACTATCCTTCGTATAATAATAAAAGTATACAACTATCCACAAAACCTTATTTTCTAAATACATTCTCTTTTTGTCTCACTATGCCTCAACTATTTTGATGTACCAAACATTTCTCTAATCAAAAGATATTTAATATTAGGTTAACTTGATCTCACATACAAGTTCACATACTCACATTACAGAAAAACCACACTCTATAACAAGGAAAATATCTTTCCTTTATACCAAGTACTAAAAGAATTTCTTGTGTCAGCCTTGAGACTTTCCCAATTTAAAATTATAATATAGGACCATCTTAAGATATTACATTTACATGTTTCATTTCATCTTTACGCTTTTCATAATTACAAACAACTATCAGCTCCCTATCTTCATAACTCTTCACTTGTTGCTCATTTGGGTGTGTGTGTTTGAGAATTGTATCTTCATCATGTCTTCTATCTCTATTCAAGTTTACATGACTAGATTCTATCTTTGTTACGAGATATAGTCGAAACATCTATAGCTACTATCCATAAAAAATTTCTAAATAATATCTTCAATAAATCTTGAATAACTCAACACTATCTTCATATAGCTACATATGCTTTCGACCATAAAATTAGGAAACTTTGCAAAATAATCCCTCAACTTAGCATAAGATAATATGCATTCCTTGATCCTCTTGAAACCAAATTGAGTATCTATCTATGCTAGTCTTCACAGAATAATAATTTTAGTATGTTGATATGAATGACAAATATTATCATGATTGCAACATACAAAATCTGAATCCTATCTCCAACAGTGCTAAGATACTTTCCCATAGGAATATCATTACCATTAATGCTAACAAACCCACTAAAAAAACTAGTAATCTATATTTATTTATAGTGTAATTGTCCATTATTTAAAGTGCGACAATTATTTTGTTTAACTACAATTATTTTTTAATGGTCTAGTTGTACCTTAAGATAATTAAGGTGTTCTTTCTTTTTAACCAAGTCCTTCTCTTCGAGGATTTCATGAGTTTATTGCATGATTTATGTTTTTTAATTTATTGCAATCATTAAAATTTTACTATGCACATCTCTATTTTCTTATCTATTTTTCATTTCTGTAAATAATAGTTTTGAAGTCTTAGCTAAATCTATGTAGCCTTAGTTGGAAAATTCTACATGGTATCAAAGCCCATCGAAGCTAAAAGGATAAAAAAAAAAATTATTTGTAGGTATTGCAATCAATAGCTAGTTTAGAATAAATTACTTTCATTAGATTGAGGGTTGTTAATGTGCTTCCTTTTGTAATCATGAACTGAGATAAAGTTCAATTTTTTGGGAGGTCAATAATGTCTAGTATTTATTTTTATTTTTATATTGTTAAGATAACCTATAAGAGTTATATGTCATGTAAGCAATGAGTAAAAACTAAGTTCCTTGATGAGTATATATTTCCCTATCTTCTTTGACATATCATAAGCCAATTAACATGAACAAAAATGTCCATAGTTTAATAGTAATGATATTGTTGATGCACTAATATGTCTGACTATTCCTAACGATAATTTATATCATATAGACCACACTGAGCATTCTCTTATTGCATGGAGTGTCATTTAGAAATTATATGAAGATATTGATTCTTCATTTTAAAGTGCTAATTCCTTTGATAGTTAGGATTCCATGCATTCAATAATATGACTTGCATTGCTTCATCTTGTGTGGACACACCCTTCTCTGATTGGGTATTTTTTAGTGGTGAATATTTATCATTTTGTGAATTTTAGAAACTTTTCGCTAGTAATTGGCTAATAATTTAAGATTTAATGCAACCTAAATTGCCACATTTTTATTAAATTTAGTTCTAAAATATTTAAAATTACTCAATAGCTTATTTTAAAAAAATAAACTCAAAGGTTTGCCACAATATTTGATATAATATTAGATTTGATTCACTTAAATCTTATTTATTATTGAAGAAATTAAAATTAATTCACCAATAATTATCATAATTATTAGTTACTTTAGGGATATATTACCAATATTTAGTTTTCACTATTAATTTAAAATATAATGTAATTATCCTCACGATTTGCATGAGATAAAACATGTTCAATTTTGATTTGTGATATTCCATGACATTTAGCAAACTTCCTATTACTATTGAGATTGTCCAATATTTTCTACTCAAAAATTATGATTCCAAAATAATTGCCAATGTAAATAATATTTAAAATAAACAATTTGAGAGATTCGTTGATAAAAATATTTTAGTTTTGCAAAATAATGAAAGATTCACCACTAATTTATATCTTTTTCTGGAGGGGGTTTTCTCAAAATTTACTCTATTCTCTGATGATCAGTTTATTGATAACCCTTATGCACTCTTTATTTCTTTAAAAGATATAGTTGCTTCATTCAAATTGACTCTTTGTAATAGGATCGTTTATGTCTTCTAGATTTAGTTTAATGGGATCAATATATATCAGAATCTATTTTATATTTGTTGAATCCCTCATTTTGAATCATGATGACATTATTAATTGCATACATGTTCTCTTTGATGACGGTAGTTTGGGATTTGTAGAAGTATATGAGTGCTAAAAAGAAATTTTTTAAAAGAAAGAGAAAGTGTGATGCACATTACTTGGAATTCAAAAGTTACATTACTTAGAAACTGTGATAGACTGGGAACCGCGACATCTATCCAATCCTTGATTATTTGTTGAAACTCCACCTTACATTTTTCTTACTTGTTACAATGTGGGAGATCACAAAGACCACCTCCTCACAGGAGCATTTACGAGAGGTAGAAATCTCTGCATCATAGAAATCATAGCACAAGACTCTACGAAATCCAGAGATATTCATGTTAGATAGAATTTCTTTCCTTGCTTATAATTTAGATCTAAGTGTGGATCTAGAACTATAGATAGTCCACTTCTCAATAATGATTAGTATCAAAGAAAATTTAAAAAGATTGGTTTAAGTTTACTTAAACTTAACAATCCTATAAATACATAGTATAGGAATTTGAAGTCAGTGAAGCTACTAGCTGGCCGGCGGCTAGGTGACTGGTCATTGTATGAAAGCTGATCACTAATTAGGTGATGATTTCGCAAGATAACTTGCAACTTGATGTGCCAACTTTTTAACATATTAGATATTGCTAATTTATTTTATCTATTATTGTTGTGATATTTATAAATTTAAATATTAGATTGATATTTTATTTTGTTTATATCAATTTTTCAATATTCATATAATTTTATGTTAAGAATTTTATTTCTTAAAAAATATAGGTTAGTTTTCTATCTTTCTTTGTTATTTGTCTATTATTATTTTAATAGCTTATTTCAAACTTAGTATTTGTCTTTTCTCTTGAAAATTTATTAAAATTTTGTATAACATTTGAATCTATTGTTTCTGTAAGACTAATATAGTATATGGGGCATATGTATGATTTTTTTATCAAAATTTTGTATAACATTTGAATCCATTGTCTTTAATGTACTACTTTCATGATTATATCATAGATTCAAAGTATTATTTAGTCTCATGTACCTTCTATTGATCTATGAAATAGTTAGGTGCATCCTAATAGTAAGGAAGCTGACCCTCTCTGGAGATTCAATCTCAAGTCACAAAGAACCACACTTTCAAGATTGTTTCCATGTTACATGAGCCTGCCTTTAGGTAAGACTTTAGGCGAGGGTGCAAGCTTTTGTATAAAATTTTTTTGGCATGCCCTATAGGACTAACACTTGAAGAATTATAAGTTTACTCGTGTCAAAGAAGAAAATTTTCAATATATGCTAAGATGAAAGCGTTGCTCTCAGGATTCCAAATCTTCAAGAGGCTCATTTTCAAGTAATTGGCAACTCCATCTCTACATTTTGGTTCACTGACCAAAGTTTTTGTGATTTATACCCAAGGTTCACACAAGGGCATTTTCTAGAGGTAATTTTAAATACATTGAGCTCTCATTTTCAAACCCTAGAAGAAAGAGAAATAGATTATCTCTATCACCAGTTAGGAGTGTAGTAGTAGCACATACACCTGCAAGATCTCTCTCCACTCCTCCTATTGATAGATCATAGCCTAGGTTGCCATCTTTTCATATAAATAGGTCATTATTCCATATGGCGCAACATAAAGCACATATATTTTCCACCTTTAATGGTGGGAGTCCCCTCCTTTTAGCTCAAAGACATGATATTCTAGTGTTAGCTCTCAAAACTATACCTAATTTCACTAGTGAAACTTCCATCTCCCCTATAGAACATATTCAAGAGATTTCAAATGTTTGTATTATACATGGTATTATATAGGATGATTTTTTTGTTAGGCTTCTAGCTTTATCCTTAAACAGAAAAGCATTGCAATGGTATAAAGGTTTGCCTCATAACTCTATTACTAATTAGGATGGGTTAGGAGTAGGGATTTGTAAGTATTTTAAGGAAAAAAGTGATCACCTATCATTTTTAGAGTAGCTGACAACCATCAAGAGAGCACCCCATGAACATATATGACTTATTTTAATTATAGGTTTCAAAAGAAATTGGATAGACTACCCACTTCAATAAAGCCTTCCCCTGGTAATGCATTTGTGTATTACATTAGAGCCTTTAACAATGATATTTCTACCACTCTACAATCTATGGGAGGGGATACTTTACCTAATGCTTATGAGATAGTCATAAGGGTAGAAAATATCTTAATACAAGGAGGTAAGTTAGCTCCAAGGCCTCCAATGCCTTTCTTTTCTGACATGCCCAATCATCAACCTACATATTCCTCTATTCCTACTTCCTCTGCAAGTCATTCCCTTGCTATGGTCCCAATAGCTTCCACATGTTCTAATGGAGTTGATAAAATTGAGGCCATGATTGATGCAAAATATAGACAAGAAGTTGTAGGATCAAGAAAGGAAGATGGAGGACAATAGTGTAGTGATGCAAAAAATGAGTAATGAGTTGGTGACTTTGAAGTGGTGACAAGCTAAAAATAATAAGTCCCCCCAGCTTCGCTATTAGGGTCCCATACATAATAGATCCCCAAACTAGTCATGTCTCCTACAATCATAATAGACCTATCAACAATTCCCCTGCTACAAATACCAACCTAAATAAGGCTTTAGTCCCTTTAAAATAATCTCACTCAAGATCAATACTTCTACCCTTATTGTAACTATTCCTATGGATATTGTATTTGTTAGAGGGTGGAGTCTTACTTAGCACTAACTACACAAGAACAAGTAGTAGAGTAGCAACACAATACTAATCAACCTACTAATGCTTCTCATCTACAACATCAAGGTGATTGTTCTTTCATGAACCATCATTTAGAGGAACACTACCATACTAATCATGATGTCATGGCTCACAATAATAGAAGTAAGAGAAGAGCTATTGAGGATACCATTCCTCTAGCAATTCAAGCTTCAACTTCAAATACTGCTCCTCATGTGCCAGTGATGAATGTACCATATGATGTTACTCCTCAACAAAGACAAGATATGGAGAAAAAGAAGTCTACTAAACCTCAAACTCCTAAAATTCGGCCACATATCCATACAATTCCTAAAGCATCAATCAAAATAGTTGGCACTCCTCCCTTCAATGTGGTAGATCAAATGCAAAAGACTAATGTCAATATATCTATATGAGATGTTGTTTCTATTGACAATTGGCTAATGAAGATATGTAATTGTTGTCATTTATGGCAACACATGATATACATACTTACAAGAAACCTCAAAAATAAAGATACTTAGCTTTTGGTACAGACAAAATTGTCTAAGTATGAATTTGGTTTACAATAGTGTATTGTTTTGTATGTAACTTGTTATTGATATCATATTATGACTAGAAAATTTAGATGGAGATTTTATACATGTTGATGATGACATGTATAACCTCAAAAGCTAGTACAGACTATATGAAAAAGAGATATTCGTGTTTTACCAATGAAATGAGATAGAAAAATTAAAGAAAAAGAATTATTTTTTTACAAAATGATTACTTGACCAATTAGGGCCGACATCCTAGATCTTTACTCTAAGTTGGAAAAGTATATTATGGTCTTAGCTGACCTAGTAACAATTTGTGTAGAGGCATGGTATTTATGCAAAGGACATCTTGTGAATTCAAATATAGTAGAAGTTTTAATTTATTGTAGGTGAACTTTTGTGAAAGCAATGTATGCAAAGTTTTGTAAAGCTATTTTGTGATCTAAGATCAAGGTGAAGATCAAAGATTAGACAAGAAAGAAGCTACATAATCTATATTCCAAAAATTTGATTGTTGGTTTGGGTATTGATCTCTTCTTGTAATAAGAAGTGCATGTTTGGGTAGTGGGCTCATCTTGCATCTACTATACTACAACTCCTAACAAGGTTGGCACAACTCCTAACAAAGATTCAAAGTCTCCTAACAAGGACTCTATACTAAATTTGCTTATTGACTAATAATAGGGTCCATCCTCTAACAAGAAACTTATATATCAGTATATTATATAGTGGGTATCATCCCCACTAGGTTTTTCCCTTGGTCAAGGTTTCCTTAGTTAACAAAATATGGTGTTATGAGTTATCTTTGTGTTTGGTTACTATTACTTTTTAGCATTACTTTATTACTTTGTTATGTATAGTTCAAAGTAATTAATAATATCTAGTTGGTGACTAAATTTTATAGATTTTTTATTCACCCCACCTCCCCCCCCTCGTAGTAATTTCTATTTCTAACAATTGGTATCAATAATAGTTACTTTGAAGAGGCTTAACAACTTGAGTAAGATCCCTATGGATATAGAAAAATTGATGAAGAACCTTGAAGAAGCACTTGAAAAATTTGATCTCCTTACTAAAGAAAGAGATAAGCTGAAGGATAGATATGGAGACTCCAAAGTATACATTGGACAATTGAAGGACAAGATTGAACATCTCAAATCCAATCCTATGTTATGAAGACAAATCATATGTTATGAAGTCTTTATGAAGAAAGAAGAAAAATTAGATGTTATAAGTGTAATAATTTTGGACATATTGCTTAGAATTGTCATGCACCTGATGTTCAACAGAATCCTAGAAGCAAAACTCCAATATGTTAGTTATGCAACAACTTTAGACATACAACAAAGTATTGTAGAATCAACAGAAACTTTGGAGATAGAAGGAACAATGGAAGAAACTTTAGAAATAAAAGGAATGATTGAAATGACAAAAGGAACCTTGAAAGGAACTCCAGAAGCAACAAAGACAATAAGGAAGAAAGAAATATAGTCAGTAAACTTTGAGAAGAACTCGATGAGGCATTTGTAAAAGGATTAGAAATCTTGAAAGAAAAGTTAGAAGATGATGAGACAAGAAGATCAAACTCAATAATCAAGTTTTATTCAGTTAATTTTAATTAATTTTGTTCATAGCACCAAAATTCAAAAATTCATCTAGATATCAAAGTATGGGTAGCAAAGTTTGGAAAAGGTGTATCAAGATAAGTTTAGACAATATCTAAGATTGCTTATAATTTGGAGCTTATCTAAACTAGTTAGTAAGGAATTAAGACTTATTTCTATTACAGAGTAAGTCAATTCTGTAGTAGAAGATGAAAACTATGTTCTTACTAAGAATTTCATGGAGTGAATTTTTGTGGAGCATTGTCATGATGGAGGGAAGCTATGCTAAACCTTGGACAACACCTAAAGATTGGATAGAAGATGTTGATTAGATATTGGATTTAAAATGTAATTGATAGCATTTTCATGTTTGCAAAGTATGCAACTAATGCAAGTTTGAGTTGAAGGAATAAAATGGAGTACAGACTTGATTACCACTTCATTATGATTACATTAGAAGCATAGAGTACTTAGATGTGACTTGACAAGGTGATTTCAAAGAAAACCCTATTTTTGAAAGAGGTATTTAATTGTTTATCTACAAAATTTATTCGATAAAAGTTTATATTTGATAGAATCATGGATATGCTAGTAGTTCATAATGTTGAGAATGAGGAGAGACCAAAAATGAAGGTTGTTTTTGTGAAACCTGTAGAAGAAAACCCTAATTTAGAATTATCCATTACTCTGAACAATGTAGTGTATTTGGAGGATATAGGAAGTTATCTTAATAGCAAGCTTTAATCTATTGGAAGTGAGTATATGAACAAGGATATGGAACTAATCTTTAACCATGATATGACTGTAAAACTTAGATTTGAAAATTGAAAGGAACTAGACCTATTCAAACATTAATTCTACCAAGAATTGGATACCGATGAGTGGACTCAGATCATACTAAGTAGAATACATGATGGAAAACTATGTATAGAAGCTAGTGTAGCTGATATTTTGGTGAACCTTATTCATGAGGTAACTAGTCTATTATATCTCAAACATATGCCTTTTTCAGATCTCAAACATTCAATCTTTAATCAAGATTAATTTTCAAATCTATTCTCAAACAACTTAAACTTCTCAAATGCTTTAGATTTTTCTCTAAGAAATGCTACCCACATCATTCTTGTAAAATTATCAACAAAAACCATGAAATAGATTTCACTATAGAAAGCTCTTTCCTTTGTAGACCACTCAAATTTGTGTGTAGAATTTCCAAGTTCATAGATGTAGTAAAATTCTTGCTTGGAAATGAATTCTTCTTCTTTTCCATAACACATTTCTTACATACCATGTTAGTAGGTTACACAATTTAGGAAAATCTCTTACAACAAACGTATTACTAATCTTCACAATTGTATCAAATTTCATATGAAAAAATCTCTTATGACATAACTGATTGTCAGACCCACCATATAAAATAAGCATGTCATCTTAGTCAAATTCAACTAAAAAAATTACCTCTTGTCTTTGTACTAGTACAATCAGCTTACAAGCTTTATCTTTGATAATGGATATCTTTTCTTTGAATTACAACTAATATCCCTCATCAACTAGTTGTCCAACACTCAAAATATTATTTTTCAAACCATCAAAAAAGTAAACATCATCAGTGTTAGTCTTTTCATCAAGTGTAATAGATTATTTTCCTTAATATGGAAGTCTTCATTATTTCCAACTCTAACAATTCCACCATCATAACTATTAAATTCAATTAAATTTTTCATATCTCAAGTTATATAATGAGAACTACCACTATTTATAATTTGATCTTATTTCTTCTTTTCAACTTGTGGTACTAATGGACTTTCTTCTATAACTTTCTCTTCTTCATACTTTCTTCCTTAATAGAAACAAATCCTATTTCATATTTTTCATGATAATTTTCACTCAAAAACTTTCCATACAAGAATCTTGGTCCTCATCATTAAAAAATAAACACTCCTTAGCTCGTAAGGCTTCTTCTTAAAGTTTCTTACTCTTTTAGGGAACTTAGAAGAATAATTACCATATTCATCACATGTCCAACATTTAAAGAATTTTGTACCTTTATGTTCTCTCTTGATAAGAAGGAGAATCCTTCCTCAATATTCTTTTCTTCTTCTATTTTTCCTTGGTTAACACTATCATAATCTTGACTTGTAATTGCACTTCTTGTCAACATAGATTGAACACTTAATGCACTAAAAGATGTCTCAATTCTAGATAATTCTTCAGTTTGTCTTATCCACATCTTAGCTAATTCCAATCTCCCAAGAATAGTTTCTCTTGTATAATTAGGTGTGCATGAAATACCTTGTTCAATAATTTTTGTTTTCTACTTGTATGCAAGTGTTAAAGCCTTAATTCTTGCAAGAATCTATGATATTATTCAAACATAACATCTTACAAATTCATCTTCTATCTTCTTAGAATCTTGAAATAAACGCATCTAGTTCTATATTCTAACCTCTCTAACATTATTATCACCTTAAAATGTAGATTCCAAAGGCTCCAAAATTTCATGAGCTAGTTTTAATTATTTTACCTGACTATATTCATTTTTGGGAAAAGTTGTCAAGAGTTCTTCTTTAGCAATCATATTGCACATAAAATTGACCAAGGTTCAATGCAAGTCTAAATTTTCTATTCATCAACCATATGCTTCTTGTTCTTAGTGATCAAACAATATCCTAGATGGATGCATACACATTGTAACTTCATCTTCTCCTTCCAACTATCATATTTAACTCCATGAAACTTCTGACTTTCTTTCCTAAACTATGCCATAGATCTCCTTAGGTTGTTAAGATTTTATTTCAAGTACCTAATGCTCTCACACCAATTATTTTTGATGAATTAAAAATAATTCATGGTAAAGGGGGATAACCCCAAGATACAATAGGTTGGTGGCTAGCTAGTATTCATTCAATAATAGTATATCCTATACCTTTCATATCATAAAAAAATAAGCATCTTAAAAAAAGGAACATAGTCCTTTCTATGGACATCATCATCAAAATTAAGCATAGTATAGATAACTAACTAAATCAAAAAATATAGTACCAGTTCATACTACGAGTACTACTATCCTTCCTATAGTGCTTCAAATTATACATATTAGCCCATTTGGGCATAGATTTCATAAAAAACAATAACATCTCAATAACTTAAAAACATATGTCTCCTTAGTCATTCTTCACATTCTAGTATTCCACCTCTTTAATAGGTTTTCCTAGTAGGGTCTTGAACTAGTCATCTACCAAGAAGATATAGAGAGAGTGTGAACTTGACTTTACTTTCCTCTTGCATTTCATTCTCCTCATTATTAACCTGCAAAGATACATATTTTTTGTTTGTAAATGCATCACCTTACTAGAGTATTCAACAATGGTCTCAAATTTTGTGTACAAGGACTCTTGGTTATCAACAAGATCATGAAAGGACAACTTTAGTATATATCCATCCTATCATTACTTTTATCATTTTCATGGTGGTGGTCCCTCCACCTTCCACAACCCCTCTCTGAATTACTCATAGGTGAAGTGATATCACCACCCAAGCTCTTTTCTAGGGAAGTGTTGTCTTCAAAGGTATCCAAACCATGGGAGGGGATAGTATTAACCTCTATCTTGGAGCTATAAAAAGTGTGTATTAGTTTTTGTTTACACTTCCTAGTAGTTTTAGCCTCTATCTCTATGGATTATGCACTCACAATATTTTCCTTTTTGGGTGGGGTCCTAAACTCTTCCATTTTAATCCTCTTTCTTGATCTTCTAGTAATTTTATTGCTCCTACTTTTATTAGTGTCTAAGTCAATAAAACTAATATCCTTCATAATATTAGGGGAATTTTTTGTATCTCTTTTCAAGGCCAACCTAGGGCTCAGGTTACTTGAAACCTAACAAGTAGAAATGGCTAGGGGATTGACAATCAGGGGTGGGTTGAGGGCTTGGCAGAATTTGTAAAGCTTGAACAAAGATCCTTGGAACAAGGATAAAATACAAGCCAAGATATTTTTTTAACAAGTATGAGTGCAAACGACAACATCATAGATGGATCATATAGATTGCAATGGAAAACTTAATCGCCATCCCAGTAACCAACAAATCTCCAAATGCCACTACCTAAACTAACACACACAATAGCAAACTAAAATCCAAAAAGACAACTATACAAGGAATCTAAGTTCTATCAGAGCATGGTAATTTAAGTAATCCCAAAGGGTACTAGAATCACCAAAAAATGAACCCCCGAAACTAGTGGAGATGCCCCTTGTTTTCTACACGAGGACAACAAACTAATAGGTTTTCACGCAAAGATGTGCAACATGCCCCTACAAGAAAGTGCATTCTATGAGAGGATATGCACCATGCAGCATCTTGAAGTGCTTGGAAAAATAGTCAAATCACCCAACATTGGTGTTGGATTTCATGTGAGCAAGTGCCCAAGGCCACATGAAGAAACCCAACACACCAGGTGAGACCTTGCATCTTCCCATGAGGATGCACAATTTCATGCAAGATCCTAGAATAGGAAGCTAGAAACAATAAGATAATAAAACTAAGGGATAACATTTCTCTTTACTTGGCAATACTATATCCATAATTTAAGGCATAAACACTTGAATACAATACTAAAAGATAGAAACATCATCTAACCATCTAACAAGCAGTAGAAGGGAAAGTATAGAAAGTAATATTGTCGTGTACTTAAAGCAACATATAAATAACTAAAAACAACATTGCAATGAATAGAAATAGCATTAAAATAAATAGTACAACCAAACTAAGTATGTAGTTCCTCCCAACCATAATAGTTGTTGACATATCGGTCAAGTTTTTTTATTAGTGACATACACTTATTCAGATTGTAAGTATCTACCGAGCTTATTATATAGGTAAAAGTGTTAACCAAGTATTTTAGTTGTTACCAAGTTCTATAGTTGCTATGGAGTCCTTTGGAAAATTTTAGTGTATACCAAGAAATTATAGTTATTGTGAAGATTAGTAGTGTAAAACAAGAATCTCAGTGTATGTTGAGTTTACCAATGTAAAAAACTGAGTTGTGCAGTACTTATTGAGTTCATAGTTAATGTGATGCAAGTCTAGTATTAACTAAGCTACTTAATGTTAACCAAGTGATTCGATGTATACCAAGCTCGAGGTGATAGTATTTACTGAGCTATGCAGTGTGAATCAAGTGATTTAGTTTATATGATGAGTTTTACAATATTCACTAGGTCTCTAGTGTAGAATAAGTTCAAGACTACCTGCAAGTGATCAATATGGACTGAGCTTCTATGTCTACCAAGTGCATAATGATGTTGAGCATTGATAGTGGATGTCAAGTATCAAAACCTCATTGAGTTAGTCTTCAAAACCTGAGTGTCTACATTTGAACTAACTTTGTAATATTTGTGTAAACTTGTATTGTGGCCAACTTTGTAATTGTATAATTGGATTGATATATGTAATGTATTGTATCACATCCAATAAATGTATGAAATATATGTGGAATACAATGTGATTGAATCTAATTAGAGAAGAGAAGAAAGAGAAAATAACAAAGGCTACAATAGTATAAGGAGTAGCAAAGATTCATCTATCATAGTAAGGTGATTGAACCTCATTTAGAAAACCAAGTTGTAGATCAAAGATTAGCTATCACTTCATCCTAACAAGTGGATCAGTCAAATCCTTTAACAAAGTAGACCTAACAATCTTATGTAAATCTCTTTATTGAGTGCATACTTCATTGTATGTTTGTAAATCCTTTCACAAGTTGTACCTAGAAATCCTTATTGCTCCTAAAAGGGTAGATCATCACAAGTGATCAATATAAGCCTTAACTAGCCAATTTTATACTATAGTACTAAAGCTTATGGGTATCATCCCCACCCCAATTTTACTTTCTATTTAGTATTATGTATGTGTTTTGGTGTCCACAACATACACTTACCTTTTCAACTCCTAGATTCACAGTTTGAGAGTTGGGAGAAGTAATTTGATTATAGTTAGAGTAAAAAAATAAGAAAATTAGAAAAACACGAAAAAAAATTAAAAATTAAAAAAAAAACCCAAAGCAACCCCCCCCCCCCCCCTTTTTTATTTATGCTTATTTTAGTTTAATAGATTTTACATCTTATCTTTGGACTAATAAATGTTTTTCTCATTGTGTGCAGGTGACCAAATGGCATCCACATCTGGAGTAGTGCACAAGCCTGCAGTCTTCAAGTTCCAAGGCATACCATCCAAATTGAGATTTCACAATGATTATGCCGAGATATGAGATACTGACCTAAAACACACTCACTTAGGGGAATTCTTGAAAACCTATAATAAACCAATCGAGAGATCAAATTTTGTTTCATCCTTGATACATTTCGGGTTGGTGAACATAGCATCACATCCCATATCAGTACAATCAGTAGAACTAGTAATGACATTGGCACAACATTTTGTTTCTTAAGAGAGAGTGGTAAAAAGTGTGATAGGAGAAGTGGTCCTTGATCTTTGACCTAACAACATTGAGAGGGTCTTCCATCTCCCAAGAGTAGATCAATTCATTAGGCTCTCCTATGAATCAATAGAGAGATGGTATAGGGAACATACAAAGTATGCGATAGATATTATACAGTCATCTTATCTCATTGAGAGACCTCCTCAAGGAAGGATAATAGGCAAAGTGTATATGACTCAAGGATATATGAAGGAGGATATTGGTTACTCCATCATTCTTTTGAGCAGAGTAATGGGTTTATCTATAGCAAGCCACCTCAATACCTTCATGATCAACTTTATTGAGACCATCAAAACATCAAAGATACCATTGGACTGGGCCACCACACTAAGTGAAAACTTGTGTGAGTATTTGAGGATGGTGAAAGATAAGAAGAAGTTTTATATGATATCTTATATAGTATACCTACTTGTATCAAGGACAATAGATTACCCCAAATTGCATAGAAATGGCAACACACAAGATCCCAATGCTTGGCCTTACACAGTCTACCCTCAACTGGTGAAGAAGAAACTATCTACTCAAAGAAAGGAATATAGAATCGTGAATGATGTGTTCATTTTTGCGATCATTCGATTCATTAAAGGAGATTATGGAAAGAGGCAATCTGATGAAGCAAAAGAATAGATAACAACTCTCAAGGCCTATTTCATTCAATTTAAGATGTTTACATACCTATGGGTAGGTGGTGCCACTATTAACCCCAAGAAACTCCCCAGATATCCAAGTGGAAAGCTGGTACTATTGGAGATTTCTTGGTAGATTGAATCTACATATGAAAGGGTGAAGAGACAAAGAAGACCTTGTTGGACATGGCCTCTTATTATTGGACCATACCAAGTAAAATAGAAGCAAGACATTCTAAATTTTGAAAGGGAATGGAAGAATTATCCCCTTGAGGAGTACAATTCCCTTAGGATACATTTTGATAATGTCGGGAAAGTAGAGAGTATGGCTGCAAAAGAGTTTCATAATCAAGATGCTATTGAAGATCATTGGATGAACACAAAAAATGACTATGATATCCACATATGAGATTATTTTAGGATGAATTCTTATTTGGAAGAGAAGACCCTCAATCTAAATATTCTAGAGGAAATAAGGCAACAAGATTCTAAGGAGCAATTGGACCCCCTATTCAACTTAGACAAAATCAGAGAAAGACCCATTATGAATGTAGAAGTTGATAGGAAGGAGGGAAATGGTATCAATCATCGAGCAAGACATGAGGTTAGAATGAAAAAGGAATGGATCAAGTAGCCTTTTTCACTTGATCCCATACTTGACACTATATTCTTCCATGCTCAAGCCCACCCTGAGAAAGGTAGAGGAAGGAAAGTTATAGTTCCTACATTTGCACTCCAATCTCCCATCAGGCCAGAGATAGTATACCAACTTGACTGCCCGGTTGGATACTATCATCCTCTAGAGAGGATAGTAAAGAATAAAAGGAAGAGGACTTCCCCGTAAAGAATTTAAGCAAAACAGGGTGAAGTGCAAGCACCTTCCCATTAGCAATGAGAAGAGGTACAAGGATCTGAGGATATCAGTGCTTCTCAAGTCTAGGATAGTCCTCCACTACCTCCCTTTGTGCCTACCCAATCAGAAGAGGAAGAGAGTTAGTAAGTTTCTATCCCTCTGGTGCAAGAAGAAGAAGCTTCCCCTTTTGCCTCTATAAAAAAAAAAAAAGATTAAGATCTGAATGAAGAAAAGGCAAAGGGTGACTAAGAGAATGGTGCCTTTTCCTTCTATTCTTGAAACCATCCCAGAAGAAGAAGAAGAGGAAGAAGAGGAGATAGATAAAGAGGAAGAAGTGCCCATACAAAGGAGAACCTAGATAGCTAGAGCCATGGAGGAAGAAAGGAGGAGTACCTCAAGCATATCACCATCCACTCAGGCAATAGCCTTACAAGTCTCTTCTTTGGAAGATGGAGTGCAATAGTGGGTAGATGAGAAAAGTGAAGAAGGGGATGATGTATTTAAAATGTTTGATTTTGACTTCATACCTATGGGAATAACGTTAATTGATGACAAGATTAGGTATACTCCTACTAGTCAATCTCAATAGGAAGGTTGGACACAGATACCACCAAGAACACAAGGTCCTAATCCTGCTCACCCATCTTCACCACAAGCTATGGTGGTAGCTAAATTTTTGGTTACTCCCTCACTTCTAGGATCAGAGGAACAAGTTTAGAAGGAACCATCACAAGAGGATCAACTAGAACAAAGGGAAACTGATGAAGTGTCAAAGGAGGGACAAATAGCCAAATATTCTCAATCACCTCTGGAAGATACTAAGGTGCAATTTTTCGGATCCACTGAGATCGAGCAAATAGAAGGAGAGCCCTTATAGATAGAAACAACTCCAAGGAGGAGTGGTAAGGGGAAGAAAGTTGCAGAACATACTCCTTCAACTTTAATAAGAAGACCTCTAGCTAAACACACTCTAAGGTGGCTACAAAAGGAAGTGACAGAAGCTCCAAACCTAGATTCCAAGCCTTAGAGGAAGAAATTTATGAGATTACATAAATTTTGAATAAACTTGAGTCATTAGCATATGAGGCAATACCATTGGCATTTTTTACAAGTACATGGAAAAGCCAAGAGTTGTTTGCACACATAGTTGTTCCTCCTAGAGATACAGACTTAGAAAGCCTTGGTCCCAAGGATTATCAAAGGGAAAATGTCATGTTGGGAAAACCCACATGGGATGCATCTTGATTAATGGTGAGCATGGGAATTAAGGAATTCATGAAGAACATGGGGGAGGATGAGATGGAAATCCAAGCACTTTGAAGGCAGGTTGAGATCCTAAAGGGATATTTGACTGAAGTCGTTGGTCATCTTGATCCTGAGTGCCCTGAGGAGACCTTGAATATTGTTCTTAGAGAAGGGGGAGTAGTCCATATGGATCCATTTTTGAAAGCCTGTCGGTAATGGCGGGAGAGTTTTGAGGAAAAAAGAACCATGATTATCATAGAAAACCTAATGATGTTGCATGCTACACAAGAAAATGTGAATAAAATGGTGGCAATTTTGAAGTAGGACTTTAGCATTTATAATGAAGTATGGTCCTAGAGCAAAGATTTACAAACTCTACAAGCCATAAAGGGACAAAGGTACCAAGTTTTTATTGATATATATATAGGATGTGAATTAGATATGATTGATGACTAGATAGAAAAGATAGCAGATAGCAACAGGGTAATGGAAACATTACATGATGAAATTCATCAGCTCAATGATTAGGCCCAAGAGAAAATTTTTGAAGAAAAGAGACACTATAGTGATGCCTGTTTGGATATTTTTGAAGATGAGGAAAATGAGAGATTAGTACCTATAGATACAGTAGTGGAGAATTTTAAGAAGATTTTTGTGGAAGTTGATGATGAGGAGGACATTCGACGAGCCTTCAAAACTAAGGAAGCATTGTTAGAGTTGGATACCAAACTTGGGGATTTTGCTGATACCTGAATTGAGGTAGACAATTATAGACAAAAGATCAAGGAAAAATATGAGGCTTTGGATTTTCTAGATGTCACCAAAATCATTGAGATTATAGATAAATTCAAGGGAAAACATCCAAATATACCTTTGGGATGAAGAAGAACAAAACCTGATGCCAGAATTTTAGTTTTGACACTTAGTGAAATTTTGAGATTTTAACCTTGTCAAGGTCTGCAAGTCCATAGGTCCATAGCTACATAGGTCCACAAGTCTATAGATATTCAGGTCCATAGCTTTGCAGCTTTGTAATTCCAAAAGTGCGATGATAGTTAACTATTAGTTCCAAAAATAGGGCTTTCCATGCATCGAAAATGCATTCTGACGATAGTTTAACTTGGACTAATGCTCTGTGAAGGATCAACTTCTAATTTTGGCATCTCTAGACACTTCCACTTCAACTCAAAGCTTTCGCATGATTTTCTCTCATAATTTATTTATTTTTTGACATGTAAAGGATCATGCATCCGATTAATGAATATAAAATGGATGGAGTTCTACTAAGCACAAGTTAGATAGGTAGTTTTCATATAACTAGTTTGTTTTATTAGTTTAAAATAATCTTCTTGCATGAAGATATCTCTCACTCTCAACACAAATTGAGGAGAAAATTTCTTATAAATACCCTATTGTAATATGTAATCAGGGCTGCCATTATTTTGTAATAAAATTATGCTTTTGGTGCTAGCATTCAAAGTGTAGTTATTCTTGCTTGAATGTGTCATTGTTTTGTTGATTTTATTCATGAGATTGTGATTGAGCCAAATTTTTATTGCATTGTTTTTGGTCATGTGATCTTTTAGTTCTAGTGTTTGCTACAGATATATGAATTCTACTGACGTAATGAGCTTGAGAAGAGATCACCCAATTTGTGTCTACATAGCTTTTTGTCTTGCATGAGCACACTTTCCATGGCCTTTTGATTTGATGAAGAGTGAAAAATCATTTGATTTGTTAAAAATTCTCACTGATTATTGCATCAGTGTATTCTAGGAAGCATTTCTCCTATTTTCATTGGTTTCCTACTGATTTCTTTGAAGGTTTAACTCGCAGTATGTTGTGTCCTATAGCTTATGTCTGTTTAAGAATTTAAATTTCAAGTCATTTGATTTCATATTATTTTTCTTTCAATTTTTTTATTTTCTTTGCTAACCCCTTGTTAGAATAGGACCTCATAGTAGCTGCATTGTTAGAGTTGCATGCATTGAAAAATGAAAAAATACAAAAATATTGTTCTTTTGGTGTGATATTTTGAGACAAGAAATATATTTTACTTCAATTCCAAGATAAAAGAGTTTTTAGAACCAACAAAGGCCTCCTTGTGAACACTCACATTTATCTTCTACTGAGTGTATTTTGGTAAGTTGCAAGACAAATATTGAACCTTGGAGTAGATCCTTAAAAAGATTTTATTTTCAAGAGATGAATTACACAATAGATTCCTATCATTGACCTCATGCAAAATGAATGCCCAACAAAAGTGGCACTAGAAGCAGGGCCTACTTTTCTAATTTTTGGAATAATAGAAAATTTTCCAAAGTTTCAAAATTCTTCACTTTCTTGCAAATCTAGAAATTTTCTGAGTCTCTCAAAAATTTAGGTACGCAGCTCCACAGGTATGCAGGTCCGCAGATACACAAATCTGCAGGTCCACAAAATTTTGTCATGTGCTTCTTTTTGTGAGAAAGTGTGCTACTATAGAGGTGCAATTTTTCTAGAATTGATGCAAACTGGAGGATTTTGATCCAAAGTCCCCATTTTAGTGAGCATTAAGATCCTCATCAACTGCACATGAATTCCTTGAACTTACCCATTTCAATAAGAGGTGTAGTGATAAAGGAATTCCATAAATTCAACCACTTCCTTTTGATATTTCATCATCTTCTTTAGTTCCACCTCTACTACAACCACCTAGTGGACCACCACATATTCCAACAGTTCCACCACCGCAACCACCACCATTAGGTCTGCCAAATCCTCTAATGGCCTTTTTTGCAAACACTATAGACTCACCCATCAACTTGAGAGGTTCACTTCATGACCTCCCCAAGAATCCTAAGAAGTTTTTCCCCAAGGTTCATTTATGGAGAAACACGAACTACAAAGATCACATCAATGTATTCAAAGAAATTTGTAACCGAAAGTAGATTGCCAATGCGGATGTGGTTCTTCATTTATTCCCTTACTATTTAGGGGGAATTTCCTTTAGTTGATACTTTAATCTACCACCTAGATGCATTGGAGATTGGGACACCTTTGAAAATTTTTTTTTAGAACAATTCAAAACTTTCATCAATCTGGCTATGATACATCAACAATTCATATCTATCAAAAAGGACCTAGTCAAGAGAGTTTCACACTTTAACCATCACTTTCATATGGCATAACACAAGTTAGAAATGCCATACACTATACAAGAACTAGCTGCTATCCAAATTTATTTCAATGCGATGGACCATCTTATAGCTATCTTTCTAAGAAGACTTCCTGCAACAAATATTGACACATTGGATAAAGTCTTCCCAAAAGCGATCACTTTCAACAAACAAGCCAATCCCAATGGAGGAGGATTGATGCTTCCTTCACAAGCTATTATAACAACACCAACATGCCTAGCCATGACACCCATGGTGCCTAGCCAATTCATACCCATGAATCTAGTTCCATTACAACAAATGCCCACTCCACAAAATTTGACTTTGACATATCCAGAATATGAACCCCCGAAAGCTACTTTCTTCAAACAAAAGACATCAACTCTAGCTGAGGTAGACAACAGTTTAACCTTTGAGTTAGGTCAAATGAAAAAGACTATGTCACAAATGAATAATGAGCTAACTCGCTTAAGGTTGTCGCAAGGACAAAAAAAAAACTTTCAAAGAAATAATGTTGGTCCTTACAACAACAAAAATTACAATCAAAATTACAATTGGAATTTTTCTTGAAATAACAACAATACAAGAAACAATAATGGGAGAAACAACTTTAACAATGGCTTCCAAAGATAGAACTGATAGTGGAAAACATGTCCAAATAATGGAAGCATTCATGTAGAGAACAACAACAACAATGTTTAATATGGTGATATCAATCAATATGATGATATTCAAAATGCCCCAAACAGTGATGGTTTGTGCTATAATGGAATCAAGACATGATTTAGAATCAACATGCAAATGATAATGTCCCTCCTATGCAGTTTAATGCTATGCTATTAGATTCTTATGAATCCACACAGAATGCACTAGTTGAACAACCAACTAGTGATGAATTATCTTTTCCATTTAGCCAAGAACTAGATATTCAACATGATGAGATGTTTGCTTTTCACAATGATAATCGAAACACCTATAATTTGTGAAATAAAAAAGAACCTTTGATGGATGGGATTCCTCCAGGACTATAACCAACTCCTCCTAATCTAAGAGCAAGTAATAATCTGGTGCCAATTAGGCCCCCATATGGAGGACAACTCAATCATAATCAAATAACAGTTCCTACAATCTTGAAAAATCTAGCGTGGTCTATTGAGAAATAAAATGCAGTAGAAGATTTGAAACAAACTAAGGCCAACATGTCTATGTTTGACATGTTGAAAAATTATCCTCAACAATAGGAAGCATTAATGAAGACCCTGGATCATACAAAGGTACATCAAAATATGAATACTATTTCTCAAAAAGTAGTACCTCAATAGGTGAATGATTCAAAAGCAATGCCGACTATGTTTAAGGACAAGGTTGAGGTGCCTCAATTTCTACTAAGTATCAGAATATATGGGAAAAATATTCACAATTACCTAATCGATTCAGGAGCCTCATGTAATGTGATGCCACTATCAGTAGCACAAAGCTTGGGAGTAAATCCCCATCCTTCCAATCAAATAGTAATACAATTGGATAAGACTGAGGTGAAAGTGATTGGTGTGTTGAAAGATGTCTGCATACAATTGACAGTCAACCCTAGTACTCAAGATGTTATTGATATACATGTGGTTGATATACCTAAGACATACAGATTACTACTAAGCAGGGAATGGAAAAAATGCCTAAGAGGATGGTTCTCTATGGACTTCACTCAGTTATGGTTACCATGGAAGGGTTGAACAACCAAATCAAGATAAATGCAGAACCAAAGTTAAAAACTATGGTTACTGAATATAATGCTCCTAATGAAGTAGCATTCTTGCAATCAGATCTAGGTTCTTATAAAGTGATGGCTTTCTCAACCAAATATCAGATGATCAAAAGTCCAAGATTTCAATTCCAAGGCAAGAAGTTGTAACACAGTTTGTAGACAACATGGTGGCTAATCTACAATGTTTAGAAGAGGAAGCTAACCCTAGTATCCTACTTCTCCTAGGATTTTGTTGATTGCATAGAATTAGCCATTCAGAGTTTGAATGTTCATCATGCCAAGAAGCAGTTACTAAGGTATTGACACAAATGATGGAAGACATGAGCAATAACACACTGAAAGCTGAACCCATGGAAGATCAAGCCCTTGTAAACATATTTTAATCTATTGAAAATCTTGAAGAAGAAATTGAAGACTTGAATGCATCATATAGTGATACCTCTTCAGATGGTGGAAGTTTGTCTTCTCCTCCACCAAGGATGAACAAAATAAAAAGGAGAAGACGGTATGTGAAAGGGCAAGGATGGACTTCAGTAGTTGTTCAACCAATAGCCAAGGTGGATGAAATCAATGAATTGATAGGGGAAATCAAAGATAAATAAGAAAAATATGCACTCCCAGTATCAAAGAGTGACAATGGAAAATCAGTAAGTCCACCTCGAGAAATATTAAAGTGGGTACCTAAGAGACAATCTTTTCAAGCCCAAGTAAAGGAGAAGACGAGAAAAAATAAACACAAAGTTAGAAAACCCAAGGAATGCCCAATATGGACACTTCACTTTGATGGTTCTAGATGCAAATTGGGAGCCACCATGGGTATTGAGTTGGTCAATCCTAAAGGTAATTCTTTCTATGCTGCATATTGATTATAGTTCAAATGCACTAATAATGCTATAGAATACAAAGCATTGATTTGGGGACTCCTTTTTGCTTTGGAAAAGGGGGTTAATGCTCTCATCATTGAGAGAGATTTTTAGTTAGTTGTGAGAGAAGTAAAATCATTATACTCCTACAATGATAAGAGGTTGCTTGCATATAGGAAAAGAGTATGGGATTTAATGGATGATTTTGAAGCTTTGAATGTGAGATCTATTCCAAGAAGGAAAAACATGGTAGCAAATGCTCCAGCTATTTCAGCTAGCGCCTTAAAACTAGTCAAAATAACCAAATTGAAAAGATTTTCAGTCAAATTGGTTGCTGTTCCATCCATTCTAGATAATATCATGGACTTCCAAGTCTTTCAGGATGATCAAAATATACTCAAATTTGTCATGAGCAATGGCCACTTTAAAGGGCAAGAAATTGATGACACGTTAGACAAAAAACTTGAGAATGATGAAATTGAAGATGAGGATGGGATTCTAAAGGTAAAGACTAACACTATTCCTAAGGGGATGGTTGAGTTGGAGTGCATTTTTTACCGTGACAAATCAACACTTAATAAGAGAATGGCCAAAGAAAAAGGAATAGAGGAATGCGACCCATACAATTTGGGCACTGAAGGTGATCCTAAAATGGTAAGGGTCAAGAAAGCATGCACTCGACAAGAAAGAGAAGATATGCTTAAATTACTCTCAAAGTATAAAGATGTCATTGCATGGAGCTACAAAGAGCTAAAAACATATGATCCTGAGATTATGACACATGACATTCCATTGAAACCAGATGCAAAGCCTTTCCATCAAAGGCAAAGACCAGTCAATCCTATCATTGAACCATTGATAATGAAAGAAATTCAAAACTTTCTTGATGCCAAGATCATTTTCCCTATTCGTCATTCCACATGGGTGGCCAATTTGGTACCTATATAGAAGAAGACTGGAAAATTCATCTTTGAGTTGACTTTTGCAAGCCAAACCTGGCATCTCAAAAGGACAATTATCCTCTACCTTCACTAGATGAGGTCCTACAAATTTTAAATAGTTCAAAAATGATGTCCTTCTTGGATGGATACTTAGGATAGAATTAGATAATGGTTGTTGAAGAAGATAGATTAAAGACAACATTCACAACTAAGTGGGGAACTTTCGCCTAGAGAAGAATGCCTTTTGGACTGATCAATGCAGGGGCTACATTTCAATGAGCCATGGATGTAGCTTTTAAAGGATTGATAAATAGATGTATAGTCATCTATATGGATGACTTGATGGTCTTTCCAAAAGATCAAAGCACTCACATTGCAGATTTGAAACAAGTATTCAATAGATGTCGCAAGTACAACATATCTCTCAATCCTAAGAAATGTTAATTTGGCATCACTTAAGGAAAACTCCTAGGTCACATCATATCTAAAGAAGGGATCTCCATTGATCTTGATAGAATTGAATCTATTTTAAAGCTATCACCTCCCCACAGTCAGAAGGAACTCAAATCTTTCTTTGGGAAGATCAATTTTGTCCGAAAGTTCATAAGTGGGTTTGCAGAAATAGTTCATCCCCTCAATGACTTACTCAAAAAGGGGGTTAAGATAGAATGGGTTCTAGAAACTAAGAATTCATTTGAGGATATCAAAGTGTCCATTTCTACAGCTCCAATATTGGTTAGCCTAGATTATGGGTTACCTTTCAAAATATATTATTTTGCCTCAAAATATATTATTTTTCTTTTATGAGTTGTCCTCTTAAAAATGTTGAGTTGAAATACTCTAACTTTGATAAACAATCCTTTGCATTAATCAAGGTAGTGAAGAATTTTCATCACTACATACTCAGAAGTAAAGTGTATGCAATAGTACCTAATCTAGCAGTAAAGATGCTTTTGATGTAGAATGAGCTTGGTGAAAGGAGAGGCAAATGGATGGAAACACTTCAAGAATTCAATCTAGAGATTCAACCTATGTGATTGGTTTGAGGACAAGGATTCTCTAAAATGATAGCTAACAACTAGGATGGAAATAAAAAGGAATTCAAGTTTGACAATGAAATAGATGACAAAGATCAAGAGAAAAGGATTGTAATATCTCAAGTTGACATTGACCATGGTGTGGTGACAGATATTTAGTACCAAGACATTGTTTATTACCTCCTACAAAATTAGTATCCCAGTTAGATGAATAGCTCGTAGCATAGAGGACTCAAAATGAAATGTGAATCTTATATGCTACGTGATAGAAAGTTGTAAAAAAGGAATTAGTACAAAAGGAATTACCAAGGGATATATCTCAAGTGCTTAGGTCATGAGGAAGCCAAGGAAGTCTTAGAAAATTTTCACAAAAATTATGGTATAGGACATGGTTCGGTAGAAGCAACTGCTCACATGATTCTAAGATCAGGCTATTTTTGGCCCTGTATGTTTAAAGACACTTTTGAGTACATACATTCTTGCCATATTTGTCAGACTAGTGCCAATAAAGAAAGGATTCTAGCGATGCCCTTATAGCCTATATTTGAGATATGCCCCTTCGCAAAGTGGGGGCTAGATTTTATTGGTCTAGTCAACCCACCATTGTCAATGGGACACACATTCATTCTCACAGCCATGGATTATTGTATGAGATGGAAAAAAGTAGAAACCTTTAGGAATTGTACTACTAAGGTCGTGACTGACTTCTTAGAAGAACATATTGTCACTAGGTTCGGGATGCCATTTTCCTTGGTATGCAATAATGGGTCTACTTTTGCATCAGCATTCTTGACCTAATGGGCATTTGAAAATTAAGTCATTATCAAGTTCTTTTCAAATTACTACCTGCAAGGAAATGGGGTAGCAGAATCCACAAACAAAAACTTGATTACAGTTATAAAATAATTGTTGGAGGAAAACCATAGATGTTGGCATACACAACTTAAATATGCTCTATGGATAGATCGAGTAAGGATCAAGAATGCTTGGGGAACTTCTCCATACTTGCTTGTCTACAGAAAAGAACCAGTATTTTTGCTCAACCTTAGAATTTCTATTTTGAAATTCATGAGTGGATATGCTCAAGATGCTAACAAAGTACAGATCAGACTAATGAATCTTTTAGAAATGGATGAGAAGCAGACAGTTGCACTAGAACACATGGCTAAACATCAAGCTCTCATCAATAGGTGGTTTGATAAGAGGGCCACAATTAAATCCTTTAGGATTTTTGACCTTGTTCTACTTTGGGATAAGGGAAAAGAAAAGTTGAGCAGCCATACCATGTTTTAATGCTTGTGGATGAGCTCGTATTAGATTGTAGAAATTCTTGATGAAAACACTTTTAGGCTAAGTTCCTTATAGGGGGAATTTCTACCTTTTCTCATAAATGAGAAATTTCTAAAAGATTATTGTAAAGCCTAAAAAATAAAAAATAAATTAGTTAGATTTTATTTCTACATCCTGGTTAGATTTTCATTTCTGTAAGTGTGTTTATTTCTACAAGTGTGTTTCCTTTCAGTTGTGTGTTTTCTTTAGTTGTGTGTTTTGTTTTCAAAGTTGTGTCGGTCTTATGGGGTAAGGTGTACTTGAGATTTTTTCTCTCAAGATTTTACTAACCACTCTTTGGTTTTCAATTTTAAGAAGGGGTATTTCCTTGTCAAAAAATTTGGATAATTGTGTGTCTTATATCAACCGAACAATGGACTTTTTTGTGGAAATAATGGATTTTCAGTCGAGAAGTCAGAACTCTAGACCAACAAGTTCTCAACACTTTGCAAATTTTAAAATTTGATCTTTTTTGTGTTGTTGAATTCAAGTCAACAATGATGAGAGATGATCCAAACTTCAACTAGTTCAACTAGGAGGGGTCTCCTTGAAAGGTTCCTAAGATCATTGATTGGCATGAGAGTTTCTAAAAAGTTCTAAAAGAGGAACACAAGGAATGTTCACCAGAGATTGAATCCAAGAAACAACACTAATTTCCTAACTACATAGTCTAAGCGTAGTCAGGATGCAAAAGATAAAAGTGGGAAGAAAAGAATATGGTGTTAAGACTAAAGGATTCCAAAGATCTGAAATGGCAAAAGATGCATTCTCAAAATAGAGTATCTTATATTCAAATTATCACTTCATCAAAAGTAATATCTTGAATGACATGGAGCAACTATTCAAATGGTCAAAAAATTAAAATAACATGGCATCCCGATAAGAGCCCTCAAACTAATTCTCTCATCTAGTCGAGCAATTGATTGATAAAAAGTGCTCATGGAGATTCTGAATGAATGAGCTAGGGGGAGTGGAAGATTGTTTTCAAGTTATCAAAAAACTTTTGTAAACTGCATCCTAAGGCATCAAAGGGAATGAATACACATTGCACACATTGAGCTTGAAGATTTTGGGTCTTGAAGTTTTGACTATGAAGTCATTCAAAACAAGTTCAAGATATTTGAAGTTTGGTTATTGTTTGACACACGTTGGAGGAATGTTTGCTAATGAAGAAATGCCTTAGACATTTCTTCCTTTTATCAAGGGCTACTTGTTGTGCTGTCCACAACACACGCCCCATTCCTCAAAAGGAATGGGGACCCCCTACCTTTTTGACTCCCAGATTCATAGTTTGAGAGTCAGGAGAAGAAATTTGATTATAGTTAGAGTCAAAAAAATTTAAAAATTAGAAAAAAAGAAAAAAAGAAAAAAAAAATTAAAAATTTAAAAAATACCAAAAGGGGACCTTTTTTTTTTTTCTTCTTTATGATTATTTTAGTTTAATAGTTTTTATGTCTTATCTTTAGACTAATAAACATTTTTCTCATTGTGTGGAGGTGATCAAATGGTATCCACATTTGGAGTAGCACCCAAGCTTGTAGTGTTCAAGTTTCAAGGCGTACCATCCAAATCAAGATTTCACAATGATTATGCTGAGATCTAAGATACTAACCTGGGACACACTAACTTAAGGAAATTCTTGAAAACCTATAATAAACCAACCAAGAGATCAGACTTTGTTTCATCCTTGATATGTTCTGGGTTGGTGAATGTAGCATCACATCCCATATTAGTGCAATCAGTAGAATTAGTAATGAAATTGGCACAACATTTTGTTTCTAAAGAGAGAGTGGTAAAAAGTGTGATAGGAGAAGTGGTCCTTGATCTTTGACCCAAAAACATTGAGAGGGTCTTCAATCTCCCAAGATCCAATCAATTCATTAGGCTCTCATATGAATCAGCAGAGAGATGGTATAGGGAACATATGAAGCAGGTGATAGATATTATACATTCATCTTATCTCATTGAGAGACCTCCTCAAGGAAGGATAACAGGCAAAGTGGATATGACTTGGGGATATATGAAGGAGGATATTGGCTACTCCATCATCCTTTTGAGTAGAGTCATGGGTTTATCTATAGTAAGCCACCTCAATACCTTCATGATCAACTTTATTGAGACCTTCAAAACATCAAAGATACCATTGGACTAGGCCACCACACTAACTGAAACCTTGTGTGAGCAATTGAGGATGGTGAAAGACAAGAAGAAGTTTTATATGATGTCTTACATAGTATACCTACTTGCAGCAAGGGCAATAGATTACCCTGGATTGTATAGAATGGGAAACATATAGGATCCTAATGCTCGGCCTTACATAGTCTACCCTTAACTGGTGAAGAAGAAACTATCTGATCAAAGCAAGGAATAAAGAATCGTGAATGATGTGTTCATTTTTGTGATCATTTGATTCATTGAAGGAAATTATGGAAAGAGGCTATCTGACGAAGAAAAAGCACAGATAACAATGCTCAGGGCCTATTTCATTCAATTTAAGATGTTTACATACCTACGGGTAGGTGGTGCCACTATCAACCCCAAGAAACTCCCTAGATATCTGAGTGATAGGTTGGTGCTATTGGAGATTTTTTGGCAAATTGAATCTACATATGAAAGGGTGAAGAGACAAAGAAGACCTTGTTGGACATGGCCTCTTGTCATTGGACCATACAAGGTAAAATGGAGGCAAGACATTTTGACTTTTGAATGGGAATGGGAGAATTATCCCCTTAAGGAGTACAATTCCCCTATGATACATTTTGATAATGTTGAGAAAGTAGAGAGTATGGCTGGAAAAGAGTTTCATCATGAAGATGCTATTGAAGATCATTGGATGAGCATGACAAATGACTATGATATTCACATATGGGATTACTGTAGGATGACTTTGTAGCTGGAAAAGAAGACCCTCAATCTAAATATTCTAGAGGAAATAAGGCAACAAGATTCTAAGGAGCTATTGGACCCCTTGTTCAACTTAGATAAAATCAGAGAAAGACCCATTATGAATGCAGAAGTTGACAGAGAGGAGGGTGATGATATCAATCATCAGGCAAGACATGTGGTTAGAATGATGAAGGAATGGATCAAGCAGCCTTTTTCACTTGATCCCATACCTAACACTATAGTCTTTCATGCTCAAGACTGCCTTGAGAAAGGTAGAGGAAAGAAAGTTATAGTTCCTACTTTTGCACTCCAATCTCCCATCAGGCTAGAGATAGTATACCAACTTGACCACCCAGTTGGATACTATCATCCTCCACAGAGGATAGGAAAGAATAAAAGGAAGAGGACTTCCCAACAAAGAATTCAAGTAGAATAGGGTGAAGTGTAAGCACCTTCCCATCAGCAACTAGAAGAGGTACAAGGATCTAAGGATATCGGAGCTTCTCAAGTCTAGGATAGTCCTCCACTACCTCCCTTTGTGCCTACCCAATCAAAAGAGGAAGAGAGTTAGCAAGTTTCTATCCCTCTAGTGCAAGAACAACAAGCTTCCCCTTCTACCTCTATAAAACAAAAGAAGATTAAGATCTGAATGAAGAAAAGGAAAAGGGTGACTAAGAGAATGGTGCCTTCTCCTTCTATTCCTGAAACCATCCCAAAAGAAGAAGAAGAGGAACAAGAGGAGACAAATGAAGAGGAAGAAGTACCCATACAAAGGATAATCTAGCTAGCTAGAGCCATGGAGGAAGAAAGGAGAAGAAGTACCTCAAGCATATCAGCATCTACTTAGGCAAAAGCCTTACAAGTCTCTTCTTCGGAAGATGAAGTGCAATAGTGGGTAGATAAGCAAAGTGAACAAGGGGATGATGTATTTAAAATGTCTGATTTTGACTTCATGCCTATGGGAATGATGTTAATTGATGGAAATATTAGGCGTACTCCTACCAATCAATCTCAATAGGAAGGTTGGATGAGGATACCACTAGGCACACAAGGTCCCAATCATGCTCACCCATCTTCACCACAAGCTATGGTGGTAGATAAAGGTTTGGTTACTCCCCAACTTCTAGGATTAGAGCAACAAGTTTAGAAGGAATTGTCACAAGAGGAGCAACTAGAACAAATGGCAACTGATGAAGCATCAAAGGAGGGAAAAATAGCCAAATATTCTCGATCACCTCCCCAAGATACTAAGGTGTAAGCTACCAGATCCACTGAGACCAAGCAAATAGAAGGAGAGCCCTCACAGATAGAAAAAACTCTGAGGAGGAGTGGTAAGGGGAAGAAAGTTGCAGGACATACTCCCTCGTCTTTAATAAGAAGACCTATGGCTAAATACACTCCAAGGTGGCTACAAAAGGAAGTGATAAGAAGCTCCAGACCCAAATTCCAAGCCTCAGAGGAAGACATTTATGAGATTGTAGAAATTTTGAATAAACCTGAGTCACTGGCACATGAGGCAATACCATTGGCATTTGTTTCAAGTACACAAAATAGCCCAAATTTGTTTGCATAGGTAGCTATTCCTCTTGGAGATACAAACATAGAAAGCCTTGGTCCCAAGGATTATCAATTTGAAAATGTCATGTTGGGACAACCCACATACGATGCATCCCGATTAATGGAAACCATGGGAATTAAGGAAATCATGAAGAACATGGGGGAGGATGAGATGGAAATTCAAGTGCTTCGAAGGTAGGTTGAGATCCTAAAGGGATATTTGGCCAAAGTTGTTGGTCCTCTTGATCCTAAGCATCTTGAGGAGACCTTGAATACTATTCTTAGAGAAGGGGGAGCAGTCCATGTGGATCCATTTTTGAGATCCTATCAGCAATGGTGGAAGAGTTTTGAGGAAAAAGGAGTCATGATTATCACAAAAAACCTAAAGATGCTACATGCTACATAAGAAAATGTGAATAAAATGGTGGCAATTTTGAAGCAAGACTGCAACATTATTGATTAAGTACAGGCATGGAGCAAAGATTTATAGACTCTTCAAGCCATTTTGATTGATGTCTATATAGGAGATGAATTAGATATGATTAATGACTAGATAGAAAAGATAGCAGATAGCAACAAGGTAATGGAAACATTACATGATGCAATTCATCGACTAATGGATCAGGCCCAAGAGAAAAATTTGGAAGAAGAGAGACACTATAGTGATGCCTATTTAGATATTTTTTAAGATGAGGGATGTGAGAGATTACTACTTGTAGATATTGTAGTGGAGAATTTTAAGAATATTTTTATGGAATTTGATGATGAGGAGGACATCTGACAAGCCTTCAAAATCAAGGAAGCATTGTTAGAGTTGGATACCAAACTTGGAGATTCTGTAGATACCTAAATTGAGGTAGACAATTATAGATGAAAGGTCAAGGAAAAATATGAGGCTTTGGATTTGCTATATGTGGCCAAAATCATTGAGATTATAGAGAAATTCAAGGGCAAACATCCAAACATACCTTCGGGATGAAGAAGAACAAAACCCAAATGCTAGAATTTTAGTTTTGACACTTAGTAAAATTTTGAGATTTTGACCTTGTCAAGGTCCATAGGTCTACAACTATGCAGGTCTATAGATTTGCAACTTTGAAATTCTAGAAGTGCGTCGAGAGTTAACTGTTAGTTCCAAAAATAGAGCTTTCCATGCATCAGAAACACATTCTTATGGTAGTTTAACTCTGACTAATTCCCTGTGAAGGATCAGCTTCTAATTTTTGCATCTCTAGACACTTCCACTTTGACTCAAAGCTTTTTCATGATTTTCTCTCATAATTTCTTTGATTTTTGACATGTAAAGGCTCATGCATCCAATTAATGAATATAAAATGGATGGTGTTCTACTAAGCAACAGTTAGATAGGTAATTTGTAAATAATTAGTTTGTTTTATTAGTTGAAAAGCATCTTAGTACATGAAGATATCTCTCACTCTCAACACAAATTGAGGAGATGATTTCTTATAAATACCCTATTGTAATATGTAATCAAGGTTGTCATTATTATGCAATAAAATTATGCTTTTGGTGCTAGCATTCAGAGTGGAGTTATTCTTTCCTGAATGTGTCATTGTTTTATGGATTTTATTCATGATATTGTGATTGAGCCAAAGGTTTATTGCATTGTTTATGGTTGTGCAATCTTTTAGTTCTGTTGTTTGCTATAGATATAAGAATTTTGCTAACATAATAAGCTTGAGAAGAGATCACCCGATTTGTGTCTACATAGTTTTTTGTCTTGCATGAGCGCACTTTCCATGGCCTTGTGATTTGATGAAGAATAAAACATCATTCTATTTGTTAAAAATTCTCACCGATGATTACATCAGTGGATTCTAGGAAGCGCTACTCCTATTTTCATTGGTTTCCTACCAATTTCTTCGAAGGTTTAACTCATAGTGTGTTGTGTCTAGTAGCTTATGTCCAATTAGGAATTTCAATTTCAAATCATGATTTCATGTTATTTTTCTTTTAGTTTTGTTATTTGCTTTGCTAACCCCTTGTTAGAATAGGACCTCATAGTAGCTACATTGTTAGAGTTGCATGCTTTGAAAAATAGAAAAATAGAAATATATTGTTCTTTTGGTGTGATATTTTGAGACAATGAATAGATTTTTCTTCAATTCTAAGATAAAAGAGTTTTAAGAACTAGAAAAGGCCTCCTTGTGAGCACTCACATTTATCTTCTACTAAGTGGATTTTGGTACATTGTAAGACAAATACTGAACCTTGGAGTAGATCCTTAAAAAGATTTTCTTTTCAAGAGAGGAATGACACAATGGATTCCTATCATTGACCTCATGCAAAACAAATGCCCAATAGTATGCTTTCCTATTTTCAATTTCTAATGCATGCAATTAGATCAAAGTATATGTGAAGAATTAAAAGTTAACTAGTTAGTTGAAGATTTAAAGTTTTAAAGTTATTGATTCACCCCTTCCCTCTCAATAACTTGGCTTTTTCATGATATTTCCAACTATTGGTATTAGAGCATTGTGGTTCTTAGGAGAAATTTTAATAGCTTGAGCAAAGATCAAAGGCCATGGAGATATTTAGACTTGGCAAGGCTATTGACAATGAGAAGCTAGATTTGGAAATGGCTATTTCCCAACTCAAGAAAGAAAATGAGCATGTCTCTCAATCCCTAAAAAGAAGAAAATATCTTCCAATTTAAATGAATGATCATCTCTACATTGAAGAGAGAATTGAAGACCTTCATTCAACAAGTAGCTAAAATGAAACAAATGAAGCAATCAAAGAACTTTTAGAAAAGAATGGTTCCCTCCAAGAAGAAGTAAAAAAACTAAGAAGAGAACAAGAAATTTAGTTAGTAAGGCTATGTGAAGTCATGGAAGAGAAAAAAAAAAGATAAAAGAAGAAATGGAAGGAAAAGATAATAAAATCCAACATCTATCCCTTTAGTAGACTGACTTCATTAATCAACTCATGCAAATGAAGAAATCGTGAACCTATAATCTAAAAATGAAAGATTGCAAAATGACCTAAACTCTAAAGAGAAAAGTAATGAAAGAATGATGAAATTCCAAGCATACATGAATTAGTCAAATGAGAAAAATCTCTATAGGAAAAAAGGAAAAGCAGGAATTGGATATACAAAAGAAGGAGAATCATCTAAGCAAGGAGCTCAAAAGAATCAAAGACCTACTTGCAATCACTATGGTAAGATAGGTCATACATTAAATAAATGTTGGAGCAATGGGAAAGAAAAATTCAATGAAAAATGCTACAATTGCAATTAGCATGGTCATATGGCTAATGAATGCAAAGAGAAATTAGGATTTGAAGGCAAATGTCACAAAAGTAAGAAGCATGGACACAAGTCATCAAAATGAAAAACCAAGACATTGAATATAGTAGAACAAAATGTGAAAGCTATATTTGGTTGGGACTATAACACTTGGTGCAGATGTCATTACTATGCAAAATTTGGACACATTGGAATATACTATGTAAGGCATCGCATGAGGAAAAGAGATACTACGAAAAGATGTTTTATCTATATAGAACTTGGTCATCTTGCCAAGAACTATATGAATACTAGTAAAATTGAAGGTGAAAAGAAGGCAAAGGTTGATAACATTAGAAAGTAGATGAGACAATAATGGGTTCCAAATTCTACCAAGAATGCAAGTCCAAGAAATGATGAACAAGTCATTCAAGAATTGGGTGACTCTACCATTTCTACTTAATTTCTCAAAGGAGAACTAGAACTAGGCTACAAAAAAAATCATCCAAATCAGTTCCAATTGAAAGGACAAAAGGATCCAAATAAATTTTCAAGATACAAAGGGATCACTAAGTAAAAGGGTACCAATTACTACTAAGTTACTTTCCTTACTGAGTGAGGATGGGTCCCAGACTCTATTGAGCAAGGTCAGGAGTAACTAAAATTTATGTGGCTACCAAATGATGGAGGACTCTACTGAGTAATCAATGCAAGAAAAGTGGATGATAGTCTGTCACTTTGATCTACCATTCATACCAAGCATTTATGGAAAATTTTGATAAAAGGAATGGAATTGAAGTTATTTTTACCATAAATTTTTGAGAGCAAATTGTGTAGAGTGATCTTCAAGAGTATCCAAGTGATTTGAGTGAATTTTTATTGAAAATTTTTGAACTCTCTCAAACCCTAAAGAGTAAAGATGGCATCCAACAGTAGCAAGGAAAAGTAAGGTTCAAAAATGTTGGTTCATGGTGTAGAATGAAAAGCTCTAGACTTTAAGCACACTCCTGCAATCACTAAAACCCTAGATCTGAGTAGAGTGTAATCACAAATCCCTCCAAAGGTATTATTGATTAACAACATCTATTCTAATTTCAAATGTATGATTCAAGCAATTGGTACACTAGAAATGGATGAAACTCTAGAAAATTTGTGTGTAAATGGCTTCTTGAAACCCAAACATCAAAACCTCAAGACTAAAGGATTAACCCATATTCCTCACATGCCCTATGAATTCCAAGTGAAATGGATTAGGTTTATTCCTAGTTAGGTGCACAATGGATAGTTATGGTTAGAACAACTAATTTTAATCATGAAAAAGATTATTCATAGAATCACTAGTCTCTCGATGTTGGCTAAAGCCAAAATGACCAAAACCCTAGGTTGGGTTGTACTAGAAAAGAAAACCCTAGTAGAATGGGATGGTAGAGTCATGAAGATAAGTAGTGTCACTGACAAGGAATTAAAGTTTGGTATTCATATCATTGCACACAAGATCTACAGTTGAAGCAAGTTTAATAATGTGTCATGCAAATTAGTTGACCTTGCATACAAGGTAGTCAAGAATAATCTTTCACTTGACCTTGCCAAGCTACTATTGATTCAATTCAACAAGAACATGGAGAGAATTAGGATGTCAATGAACAACCCATGTAAGTTTGGATCTCTTTTGACATGTTTGTTCTTTTATGTTCAAAATTTATTCCCTTCAAAAGGTTCAGATGTATGGAGAAAAGATGTGCTAGTACTCTACCAGATTAATGAGTACATCACTAAAATGTGTGAAATTATAATAGTATCATGGATAACTATTTTTATGCATTTAAATAGAAAATAAATAATAGATTTAGGATTCCAAGTAAATTAGTTAAAGATTACAAGGATGGTGTGTTTTTCATGGTAGATAGTGATAAGGTATACATTCAGGTAGTTAGGCCTAGAATTGCATGGGTGAAACCTCTTAGAGATGAGGTTCATATAGATGAAACTAAGGTTATGATTGAGGCACTTGTAAATGAACCAATTTATCCCAAGGCTACATATTTTGGTACTTATGATGAATCCAAGGCTAGGATAGAAATAGAGATCAAGCTCCCTTAGGCGGTAAATAAAGGCAAGAAAAGAATTGCCAAGTTGAAAATTAGCTCTACACTTTTGTTGATCAAGGGAAAAGGTGAGGATGAAGAAGTAGAAGATGAGGAAGAATTAGAGGAAGAGGAGCCACTAAATAAAAAGGGCAAGGTAATCATTACCAATCTTGCTAAGACATCCACTGCTATGTTTACCAGAAGATCCTCAAAGAAGAAATTTGATAAGGAATGAGGAGATATAATATTTAGAAAACCTCCACCCACCTTCCAAGATTGACTAAAAGAACTACAGGTTGGGTTTGTATAAATTTTTTTAAAGCTTTTAAGTATGAAATTAGGACTAAGGAAGAACAAAAGAAAATTGAAGATCCGGTACTAGATAAAATGGGTAAGTGGAAATACTCACCTGACCAGCTTGCCTCTCAAATTCCTAATATTTTGATGGATAAGGTAAAGCCAAGATGGGAATTTTCCATGCAAATTGTTAAAGACATCTATGGTCAAACCATGAGGTAGCTTATACCAAGCTTAATATACAAGGAGATTAAGGAATCTCTAAAGAAAAATGAGAAGAAATTAACTCTAAAATTCAACACCTTTCTAGTTTTGATAAAAGATATTGAGCATGTTGTAAGGAATGCAAAAAATACATGGAAGAATGTATATCTTCCTCATAAATTGAGTGATTTTGTTGTTGATGTGAAAGATGATGATGATGATAAAGAAGATAAAGATGAAGAAGAAAATGATGAAGAGACAATACATTTTGATACTATTAATTATGAAGAGGAACAAGAGCAAGAGGCTACTAAGGAAGGAATGTAGGATGATGAGGAAATTGACCCAATTAAGATTGTCATAGTAGTTACTGCTTCACTCCCTCACTCTCCAAGGAAATAGTGACAACATCAAGCATAGAGATAGCCTCAATAGGATTCATTGTGAAGTTATCAATGACAACATTAACATTCAATCAATCTTTACACTAGTTTAACTCAGCACATCATTGACTAAAGTGATCTCCACTTCATCTATCTAGCTGTAGACTCTTCCCTCTTCTACCATGTTGGATACAAAAATTTTTGACACATCAATTTTGGATACATAAATATTGGCTACTATAGCTATTTCTACTAGTATTTCTACAATAAGTGTAATATCAATTTTTGCGGCTTGTCCTATTTTGTCTACTATTATTTCCATTCCTAGTAAGAAAGAAATAAGTGTAAGGATAGTTGAGATCAAGCCTCAACTGAGCACAAAATTTTTGTGCCAAGGAAATGAAAAGGAGGAGGAAATAGACCTTGATGAGGAAATAGTAATCCCAAATTGGTACATATTCAAACTCAATCTAGATCAAATGCAGACATTTGGTGAAATTCTCCAAAAGAAAGTCAAGCAACAAAGGCTAAGAGAGGAAGGAGACAAAAAATTTAAAATTGTTGTGGATGCCAAGAATATTTTGGCAAAGGCTATAGGTATAGAGGTTGATTCATCTCAACTAGTTTTGTATCAACTAGTAGAGGCAGTCTAGAAGTTTAATGAAGATCTAGATGGATAGGATAAATTATTAAAAAAAGTAGAGAAAAAGTTTGAAAATAAGGTGTTAGATGACATTTCTCAACAAATTGCCATTTATCAAGTATAATTATCTACAATTTTGGGCTCTCTAGAAACCTCTTGTACTAATGCATCATCACTTTTTGGTAAGTTATGTGATGTTTCAAATTTCACTAAGAAAATAAAGGAAAAATTGTCCAAGATTGATGATCTCTAGGAAAGTGCTTAACAGTTGTAGCTTGACCCTAGTTCAAGCTCTGCTCATTTCAAGAAGATTAGTTTTCTAACAAATATGCAGGTAGAATCACTTAAAGAAAAAGAAAGAATCAGATCTACATTGGTAGATATCAAAAATATGATTCTCCCTAACATGAATGCACTACAGAAGCATATTGCACATTCCAAAACTCTCATACATGACAACAACTTCTCCATAGTAGACCACATGATTGAGTTGTTAGTAGAAGTGCAAATTGTGCTACACACATGTAAGGTCTTGTAGGACAATTGGGACAAAACTTTAGCTATCATATTGAAGGTACATTTAGCCTTTTTATCTCATTGTGCAATTAATATGTAAATATATAGAATAAATCTTTGGCATTATTGTCAAAAAGGGGGAGAAGATATGGGAATGATGAGTTATGGGGGAGAAAGACGTAAGAATTGATACGTAAGCCTAAAAAGGAAATGGGGGAGATAGATGTGAGATAAATGTAAATAAGGATTCAAAGAAGAATGTATAGCAAGTGTATATTTTATATAGAAAGTAGATGTATTCAGATGTATAGTATATTGAATAGGAGCCTTAGCATGTACAAAAATATATCTTCAAAACCAATTTTGAAAGATCTCAAAAAAATTATACTATACCAAGCTAGAATCACAAGGTGATGGATAAAGATATTCAGAAACATTTTGAATTCAACTTTGACCAATAAGTGTTTTTGTAACTAATGCCAAAGAGGGAGATTATTGACATATTAGTCATGTTTATTATTAGTGACATACACTTATTTAGATTGTAAGTATCTACCAATATTATTGTACAATTAACAATGTTAGCCAAGAATTTTAGTTGTTATTGAGTTCTACAATTGCTATCGAATTCTTTGGACAATTTCACTATATACCAAGTAGTTACAATTATTGTGAAGATTAGTAGTGTAAATCGAGCATCTCAATGTATGCCAAGTTTACCAATGTAAATTGAGTTGTGTAGTGCTTACTAAATTCATAGTTAATGTGATGTGAGTCCATTGTTAACTGAGCTACTCAGTATTAACCAAGTGATATAGTTTATACTGACCTCGAGGTGATAGTGCTTACCGAGATATGTAGTGTAAATTGAGTGATTCAATTTATATGTTGAGTTTCATAGTATTCACTAAGTCACTAGTGCAAACCAAGTTCAAGATGACTTGCAAGTGATTAGTATGGATTGAGCTTCTATGTCTACTGAGTGCATGATGATCTCAAGCATTGGTAGTGGATACTGAGTATCAGAACCTCACCAAGTCAATCTTCAGAACTTGAGTGTCTACATTTGAGAAAATTTTGTAATTGTATAATTGGATTTGTATATATATGTAATATATTATATCACATCCAATGAATGTATGAAATATATGTCAAATACAATGTAATTGAACCTAATTGTAGAAGAGCAAAAAGAGTGAATTACAAAGGCTACAATAGTATAAGGAGAAGAAAAGATTCATCTATCACAATAAGGTAATTTGTACACTCAAAGGAATCTCATTCAACAAATCATGTTGTAGATCAAATATTAGCTATTTCTTCATCCTAATAGGTGGATCAGTCAAATCCTTTAAGAAGGTACAAAGCTAACAATCTTATGTAAATCTCTTTATCGAGTGCATACTTCATTGTATGTTTGTAAATCCTTTCACAAGATGGACCTATCAATCCTTATTGCTCCTAAAAAGGTAGATCATTAGAAGTGATCAATATAAGCCTTAATAGGCCAACTTTATACCCCCACCCCAATTTTACTTTCTATTTGGAAGGTTTCTGGGTCACCAAATCTATGTGTCAAAATGTTATGTATACTTTCATGTTTTTAGTTTCTTATGCATGCAATTAGATCAGATTATATGTAAAGGTTCACATGAATAGATTTCCACAATCAGATAAAGTATGAAGATTCATATTCTGGATTCGATTGTGTGCCATATTTTTGCATCAACATTTCAAATCACACTTTGTGATCCATCATTAGGATGTGAAAAGCTGGAGGAGAAAAATATTTTTGCATCAACATTTTGAAACACACTCAATGATCCATCATGAGGATGTGAAAAGCTGGAGGAGAAAATATTTTTTCTCCTCCAGCTTTTCACATCTTGATGATGGATCACAGAGTGTGATTCGAAATGTTGATGAAAAAATATGGTACACAATTGAATCCAAAATACACATCTTCATACTATATGTGAAGAATTAAAAGCTAATTGGTCAGTTGAAAGTTAAATGTTTTTAAGTTACTAATTCATACCTCCCCTCTTAATAACTTAGCCTTTTCATAATATTTCCAACAAATAGCATCATAAGACCATCATAGGCCCTAGCCATCCCCTATGCATAATATCCCAAGCTATGAATATATTGTCAATACTATCATAAGAAGGACATCACTACTAAAACATGCTACAACATAAGCATAAAAAAATCTAACATTCTAGAAGTAAAGCATAAGATAATCCTACAAAAATGGATAACATCATCTATCATATACTAATCAACATAATAAGGAAATACATCAATAACTAACATCATCTAAAAATGATATATAAGCATTCCAATGAAAGCATAAATCACAAGAAAGCATACTCAAGAACCTGAAGTACTAGGAAAAAACATCTAGCAACAATCATGCTAGGATAAGAAATAATCTCTATACACCAGTCCCTAGCAATGGTGTAGGTAGTTACACCTCCCAACCATGTGGCACCCATAGGTCCACTCCCATCATGCTAATGGAGATAATGATCCAACCACAAACACACACGAGAAAATGCCATGGCTATCACACATGCTAGATAATATGATGACTAAAACCAAGACATAGAAAATGCATAAACTGTAGATTTTGGTCAGACACTCAATGGGCTACTAAGTAGGGGCTAACATCATGGAGAATCACTTGGCATTGACAAGCCCAAGCTTAGATCATGTGTTTCAACTCCTCAACAGAGGGCCCCACACACACACACACATTTTATTATCTTAAGTTTTATTACCAACCAGTGTATCATTTAGTTATCACTTATTCAAAACTTCTTTACTCCAACCCTCAAGAAATAGAAACTAGGTTATAGAGATAAAAGCCCCCCTCCATATGCTGCCCTACCCTACCCATGCTCATCCAATGATGAGTACCCATAGGCATGAAAATTCCCAACCCAACCTCAATGATCATAATTTTCAAAAGTACCACAAAATATTAGGTCTCACAAGTCACTTGACAAGTGTACACATACATACTTGTGTGTGGTACACCACTATCATGAAGATCATAACACAAGGAATGGATGAGAAAACAATGCAAAAAGTTACTCAACCAAAAATAAACTTGGGAGGACAGATGCAGCATGCATCCCAATGCAACATAAAAGTGCAACAACAATCAGACTGACATCCAAATAGATCATCCAAGTTAATGACCCACATTATGCTAAGAAAACTTAAGAAAATAGGGTGGCATGCAAAACAAGGTAAAAACCCCAAAAATTGGAAAATTCTGAAATTAAAACCCATTTGACCTTTGGGTAAAAAACCCCTAAAAATCCAATAATATTTGGGTTCAAAAACCATATGCAAAAATATCCAACATAATGATGTGAAACCCCAAAACCCCATCCCAAAAATTAGGAAAATTTTCATACCCAACCAAGCAAGAAAAACCAGCAAATAGAAATGGAGGGGAGCATTAGTTCTTAGCCTCCAGCCAAACAACTACCAAAAATATAACCTAAAAAGAAGAAGAGACAATAAAATAGGAAACCCTTACCTAACAAAAAAAGGGGTTGAAACTAAAGCTTGCACAATAAAATAAAACATCCATCAAAGCTACCAAAAATTACAGCAAAGCAAGGTCTACCCAAGCCAAATCCAACAAGACAGACCTCATGAAGATCCAATGCTCACAACTCCCAGAATGAAAAAATATCCAATCCTTTAGGAAGAGGATTTTAGAAAGCTTTCAAATTTATATTTTTAAAAAGTGACAACTAAATAATAAAATCCCTTTTTCAATACTTATTCATTTTTCGAGTGAATAGTCGATTAATGCAAATAAATAGTTAGAGTAGCTAGACTCTAAATCAACCCAAAAAAAAAAAAAGGTTATTCATCATAATGAGAATTCACCTAAGGAAATGCTACCAAAAATTAAATTAGAGAAGATTTAAAGCCCAAAAATCCAAAATCTAAGAAATCACTAAACAACTTTTGTGACAATGTGAACCTCTAAATGCATAGACATGCTCACTAGTCTGATCACATAATGTAAATGAGTTTGCATTTAATATAAAAATAAAAATAAGGATATGTCAACCATACAAGGACAACATTGGTAAAATATGAATGGCCAAAACACTAATTTCATGTGCCACTACCAAGGATATAAATCCTACACACTAAAACACATGATCAAGTGTAATTTCATATAACATCATAGCTAAATAAAATTGCATTAAATGCCTAAGTAATCCATATACATCACTCATATTTGCATAAACCATAAATAGATAAGAATGATGTAAATCATCACAGTATAAAATCCATCACATAACATAAATAGAAAACATGTACAAATACTAGATAATCAGATACCATCAGAGATCTAGTATCATCTCAAAATGGCATCAACATGCAAATATGATAAATTGAATAGCATAGCAATAAAGAATCTATGGGACTAAATCAAAGTATAACATTCAACCCTAAGATCATCTCAAAATACATATAATAAGAGTATCAAGTATCTCTCAAAACAAAATAGACAAGCTATAGACTGCAAACACAACAGGCACTACAAAAAGGCTTGGTGAAGAATGTGAAAAGGTTTCCCTTCCTCCCTCTTCTTTTCGATGTTAAAAATGTTATCTTTAATAGTGCAGAATGAGATGTGGGATACATATTTGTGGCTTCTAAATGCATCACCTTAGTGGTGTATTCAGCTATGGTCTCAAATTTTGTGTACATGGACTCTTGGTTATCAATAAGATCATGAAGGGACTACTCCAATCTATCCATCCTATCATTACATTTATCATTTCCATGTTGGGATCCTTCCACCTTACCACCACCCTTCTCTACATTACTCATAAGGGGAGTGACATCACCACCCAAGCTCTTTTCTAGGGAAGGGTTGTCTTCAAAGGTATTAGAAACATTGAAGGGGATAGGGTTACACTTTCTCTTGGAGCCTTAACTAGTGTGTATTAGTTTCATTTTCCTCTTTTGAGTAGGTTTAGTTTCTATCTCCATGGATTTAGAGGTTGCAATGTTCTCCTTTTTGGGTGGGGTTCTAAACTTTTCCATTTTAATCATCTTGCTTAATCTCCTAGTAATTTTTTTTCTCCTACTTATATCAATGTTTGAGTCAATAAAACTAATATCCTTCCCAGTACCAGGGGAATTTTTCATAGTTCTTTTCAAGGCTGACTGAAGGATTAGGTTATTGCAAACCTAAGGGGTATAAATGGTTAGGGGGTTGATAATCAGGGGTGGGTTGAGGGCTTGGTGGAATTTTTAAAGCTTGAATAGAAAGGCCTAGTGAAGAATGTAAAAGGGTTTCCCTTCCTCCCTCTTCTTCTAGATTTTAAAAATCCTATCTTCCATAGTGCAAAATGAGATCTGGGATATGTTGGGAGTCTTAATTGGGAAACTAAGATATTGAGAGGGAGTTGAATCAAGATCTACAACACTTAAACCTTTTCACAATACTTTAGTGCATTCACCATTTACCATCTCATATCTAATTCATGCATAACATAAATTCAAATTGTAATGACATGTAGTAATCTATCCATCACATGCATGAATTCTAAATACATGACACAAATATTTGGTTACCTAGAAACCATCAAAGATGAATGTAAAAATGGGGTGAGGATGACACCCATAAATCATCACTACTATAGTAATAAAGTTAACCAATTAGGGTTACAATGTTTATCAATTCTGATGATCTACACTATGAGGGGTCTTCCCTATTAAAGGTTGTTAAAATTGTTAGATCTATTGAGATAATGGGTGTTGCACACATTGCATAATCTTATTGTATTGTATTATTTTATTTTATTTTGTAATGTAATGTTCCACCTAGATGGATGTGCAACATGAAAAAATTCCCATGGGATATACTTGATGAGTTGTATTGTAACATTGTGATAATATTTGATGTAATTATTTAATATTAGGAAAAAGAATTAAAATTTCAATATTAAATTTGGAATTAATAGGCTAGGTAATACATGGTTTATGTAATACTAGTTGGTGGTTTTGTGGGACTTACTACTATATAAGTAGCCACAAGGGTAGTTGTTGGTGAGTGAGAAAGGGAAGAGTCGGGTAGGACAAGGCTTGAGAGATTAGCCAAGGGAGTATTTATAAAGGGTAGAAGCATGGCATGGGATGTGTGGATTCATGCTTGTTCACATAGATTGCTCAGTTGTGACCATAGATTTGAAGGCTTCCATGGTTGTATTGCAATGGTATTTTTTGCTAAATATAACATGGTGATGGATACCTTTGGAGGCTTGATTTTTCACTCAATGAGGGTTTCCCAAGGTATATCTTATGTCACATTTTTGTGGATATGTTTTCTATTCTTTTGCATGTGGATTTCAATTGCATATTTGTTTTAGATCTAGTATGGGTTATGTGAAAATGGTTATATTCTTTGTTGCAAGTTTCCTTAAAAGTGGTATCAAAGCTATGGTTTTATTATTGTAACCCTAGATTGAATCCATGGGAATGCATGAGAGGATATAAGAAACAACAAGATATATGAGTTATTTATTATAGATCTAATGGTTTTGGATTTGCTATTATGATGGGATGTTGGTATATTTTGGGTATGTGAAATTACTAGTCAAATGGATTTTTTGGATGTTTCATTTAAATGAGGGTTTTAGTGGGGAGCTTGGAGAAATGACCTCCTGGATAAAAATAGACCTCACCATTGGATCTAGTTGACATTTGCATAAATTTTAATATATCATATGCCCTAGTTTGGCCCTATTTAGAGAAAATGAAAGAGTTTTTTAGTTTCATCCTGTGATGGCCGTCAAATTTAATCTCATTGGAATTTTTGTCACAAAAAAAAAAAATCACAGTAAAAGTGGTAAAAAAATTTATCTTAGTAAAATGATCATAACTTTCTCTTAGGATATAGGATTTTAGAGTTCTTACAGGCATTGGAAATTTAATTTAGATCACTACAACTATGTGTGGGTTTGGTTCTATGATTCTAACATTTTTTTAGATTTTAAAAGCCTAAAAATTAGATGTTATTTATTTTGAGCATGGGTTAAGGCATAACTTGGGCATACAAAGTCAGATTTTGGACTTGGAGTAGTCAACAGATTACTCTTGGAAAGCTCTACACATTGGTTTAGATTTGGTGTAGGTTTTGTATGGTTAATTAGATGATATATTAATTTGAATAGTTTATGATATATATTGACTATGGTAGCATTGTGAGTTTATGGCATTGTATATTTTGGAAATTTAAGATTTGATGTCATTATATACTTAGTTCATATTTCAGATTGGTCTCATGATGATATAGTTATCAATATTTGATTTGGATATGCATGATAACTTTTTGAGTCTACAAGGTGTGCATTGTTGTAAGCATTCTATACTTATAGGTTGTATTTGGGTATGTGCAGGATCATGGTGTGCCAAAAAGTGGCAATTTAAAAAAAATTTAGTTCTAAAATATCTCAAATCATTTCAAAATCTATTCTAACTTTTTTTCCACCCACCCTAATACTAAATCAAAACAATTAATATCTTTATAAGATCTACTATATTTTTTGATACCAAACCTATATGGTCAACTTTAAAAACATCCTTAAAATGTGCTTTTGGCCTATTTTTATGTGATTTTTACTTCAAACACTTCTTTTTCACCAAAATTTGATGAAATGAAAAGGATTTCTTAAGAATGTTCTTATATTTTCATAAATTTAAAGTTTGTCAAATTATGAGTTTAGTAAATAATTATTACTTATTTTCTAATTGAGTTATGTATAAAGTGTTGACTAACACACTACTTGAAAAAAAACTATAACTTTAAAATAGTACAACATTTTTTAAATTAAAAACATGCATCACATTCTATGTTTCTTCTACTGTATAGAAAAAAATGAAAAATTCAATTTTGCAAAGTTTTAAATTAGCTAAGGTGGTCAGACATGAGAGTTTTTTTATTTCAAAAATAGTAAAGTCAAAAATTATTTATTTAAAATAAAAATATGTGTCACATCTGAGCATGAGTTTACTACTTATGTCTAGAATATTATTAAAAAATATTATCATTTCATTTTGATTAAGGTGGTCAGACATACACCTACTTCTTATTTTTGTTCTAAATTTTTTGTAATATTGCATTCAAGTTTAAAATTTTGACCAATCAATTTTTATTTTCTTGAGATAAGTCCTAGTAGTTTAGAAACTATATTCAACTTTCTAGAGATTTTTTTTTCTCAAATTTTTTATATAAAGTTAATAACAAGTAGAAAATTTCATGTCAAGTTGATATAACCTTGATTTTATAATTTTTTATTGCCACTTAAGAGCATAGTTTGGTTGACCATGATCTTGCACATACCCAGTTATGGCTTGGATATGGGTTGTCTTTGCCCATTAATCTTTCGTTATCAATACATATTTAGATTGGAGGCTTGGATTTGGGTTTTCTATGCCCTAAGTCACATGATTTTCTAATTTTTCCTTCATGTAGAAGGGATGAGATGGTGTTATTGGGTATAGTCATGGTGGAGGATTGTTGTTGACTATTTTATGCTAACAAGTTGGACACATTTAGAGTTATATGCTCAACTCATGGATGTGATCATGGTGTCATATATTTTGGCATGCCATGATTGGATATGTAGGTATATCCTTGATGTTCATTGGCTTGGATTCCTAATTTGGTTATGGTGGTATATCTTCTTGGTTGAGGATCATGGTTGTTTGGTTTCTTTTGAGGAGCTCATGATGTGCACTTTGAGTTCTTTGATAGTTTGATACCTTGGTTGATTATCATGGTTATAGGATGGATTTTTTTATCATGATATCATGGATAGCTTGGATATATGGTTTAGTGGGAGCTTATGATAGTGATGGGGTGATAGTGCAAGATTAGTTCCTAGTTTGGTTTGTATCTTCTTTGTTTGGAGATCTTGGTTTCACTTGGTATTGACACTTTGGTTGTGTAAGTGTAGTCCTAGAGGATCTTCATGTAGGAAATGGATTTTATGATGCCATCTGTCACTTGGTACCATGGTTGAGTGGGAGTTGTTGGTATTGATATATTTATTGAGTGGTTACAAATGTTGGAGGTTTGTCTTAGATCTTATTGCTACAAAAGTGTCTTTGAAATTTTCATAGTGCACTTGGTTATCTTCATGGTGTATGGAGATGGTTCTTCATGGTATGTGGAGATTGTTTTCTTAATGGTATTTGGAGATGGTTGCATCATGAGGACTCATGAGGTTCTTGGTAAAGGTGTGGTTTATGATTTCATTTGACATGTTATCTTTAGTGTAAGGATGGTTTTATTATTATGTCATTGTATACTCTTGATACATATTTAGAGTTGTGACATGTTATAGTATGTTCATATGGAGCATGTTGTCTCTTTTGAGATGGTAAGATCATGTTGTCATATTTATGTTCCTAAGGCCATGGTTGGAACTTTGACATTGATCTTGGTTTAGTTTCTTGGTATTGAGTACATTGATCATAAGTTGGACACTTTATGATATTTTTATGTTGTATTTGGAGTTGGCATGGATACTTAGAGATGGTGGTGATGCTGACTAAAGAAGTATGTGTTGGGACAATTGATGGTTTCAATAGGAAGTCTGAGGGGCAGTCACTTGATATGGACTTGAGAGGGGATTGTTCTTAGATGAGTCTTGGTTGGAGACTTGGATATCTTGATGAGCATTCTCATTTCCCACTCTTGATCTACTTAGGGGTTTGCTACTTGAGAAGTATAGCCCATTGCTTCTCTTAGTTGCATTATATTTATGCTTGTCTTCCATGAATATGGGTCTTGAGCCATGGTACATGAGTTAGTTTTGGAGGGTTCATTTGAGAGATGGTTTAGCATTGGTTTTCTCCATTTTCATATGTTGTGATGCTAGTTGTGTTTGGGAGATGGTTTTATATTGAGCATATTCCTTGGTTTAGAAATGGTTATTCCTTGAGTTAGAAATGGTTTACAAGTTTGATCTTCTTGTGAGAGGCTTACATCCATGATTGGTCATATGGTTTGGGTGTTTCTGTGACTTCTTAGTTGGGTTTTATGGAGGAGATCATACTTGCACAATTTACATTTAGAGGTGTGTGTAGAAGGACATGATACAGGTTATCATTTGCATGCTTTTTCTTTGGTCTTGGTCATCTTCTTCGATATTCAGTTTTGCCTACATTGGATTTGAGATTGGTTAGAGATTGTGATCACTAGTTTGTGCTCATGTATGTCATGTGAGAGATGACATGATTACTCCTTTATCTCTTTCCTCTATTGGTTTTAGAGAACTTGGGAGACTGTTACAGACTTTTTATAATATTTTTTCTTTTAGGTTATTGGTTTTTGTATTGTGGTTGTCCTTGATACTACATGGATTCACTTCTTTGATATGTTATGAGCGGATTGGTTATAAATTTGACATTATCTTTTGTAGTGGGATCTTATTGTTATATATGTGGTAGGTATTTCTCTTGAGGCTTGTGATTCTAGGTTATAGATTGGATATGTTGATGATGTGAGATTCACTTGGTATACCTTTGGAGGTATGGATAGTTGGATGGGTTTGGCACTTGTTGTGGGTGCTATTTCAGCTATGGATACTTAACAACTATAGATATATGTGATTACCTTTGGATCAAGTTTTTTGTGCTTGGCATTTCAATTGGTACAAGATTTTATGATCTTTTAATGCAATAGGTTGAGTGGCTTTCTCTTTGGATGGCTTCTATGTGTGTCTGGTGGTAGTGGCATAATAAGAGGTGACATCATTCATGTTTGAGATGTTGGATACTTTGATTTTGTTGCAGGTACTAGGATGAAGCACATGGTGTACTTTGATCCATCATGGTGGATGTGTTAGGAGGGAGACTTTTGTTGTTCATTTATGTGGCTACAGATTGATCCTATGTAATGTATACACCAAGTGGGAGATTGTTGAGATAATGGGTGTTACACACATTGCATAATATTGTGACAGATGTGCAACATGGAAAGATTCCCATGGGATATACTTGATGAGTTGTATAGTAACATTGTGATAATATTTGATGTAATTATTTAATATTGGAGAAAATAATTAAAATATCAATATTAAATGTGGGGTCAATGGGTTACGTAGTACATGGTTTATGTAATACCACTTGGTGGTTTTGTAGAACTTGCTACTATATAAGTAGTCAGAAGGGTAGTTGTTGGTGAGTGAGAAAGGCAAGAGTCAAGTAGGACAAGGCTTGGCAAGTTAACCAAGGGAGCATTTGTGAAGGTTAGAAGCATGGCATGGGATGTGTGAATTCATGCTTGTTGATATAGATCACTTAGTTGTGGCTATGGCTTTAAAGGATTCCATGGTTGTGTTGAAATGGTATTTTTTGCTAAATAATACATCGTGATGGATGCTTTTGGAGGTTAGGTTTTTCCCTCGATCACGGTTTCCCAGGGTATATCTTGTGTCACATTTTTGTGGGTATGTTGTCTATTCTCGTGCATGTGAATTTTAATTGCATATTTTTTTAAGATCTATTATGGGTTATGTGGAAATAGTTATATTCTTTGTTGCAAGTTTTCTTACAAGATCTTACCCTGTAAGAGGATTTTACACTTACAAAAAAGAAAGGACTTGGTTAAGAGATTATCCCTAGCTCAATATGTCAAAATTGATTTAATACCTGATCCTTGGTCTACTCTGAAAAGTTGATTTTGGATCTCCTCTATTTAGTTTGATCTGATCCCTGATTTGATATAGCTTTATTGTCATTCACTACTCAATAAGGTCACTTCTTCTATTTTGCAATAACAAAAGTTGACTCTTCTTCCTTCTTCATAAAGTTCACACTTTCACACTTGATCTCTATAATTGCATAAATATCTCACTTTCTCTCACTACCATCCCTCTCTCAAAATAGGTTTAGATCTAGTCTATTTGAATATTTCTTGAAGTGTTTTCTAGATGCTTCATTATTTTTCCTCTTCATCTAATTAGTTGATCACAACACATAGATATCTATGATCCATGTCATAAAATGTATAATGATTACCTTTGTAACAACCTCTACAAATATTAAATATCATGTCAATGTCAGCTTAAAATCGTTTACATCAAAGTTTGCATCATTTCTGACTTGAATCTCAATTCTACGTTACTCGACACTTACTATCTCTGATACTAGTCATTCATTATTCTTGTTATTGTGCTTGGTCTGTCAATAGTACAAAAACAAAAATGTGTGACTAAAAAAAACACTAAAATTTGTATGTATATGGCTAAACTTAGCCACATGACTAATAGTAGTTAATATCCAGTCATTTATAACACTACTAAATCACTACTAAGCAATTTAGTCATTTATTTGACCACTGATTTTGATCATTGATTTAGTGGTATATTTAGTAGTATATTTAGTCATATATTTAGTAATTGATTTAGTAATTGATTTAGTAGTTTATTTAGTAGTTTATTTAATCAGGTGGCTAGTCACATATTTAGTAATATATTTAATCACATATTTAGTTATATATTTCATAATTGATTTAGTCACACATTTTTAGCATATTTAATTATATAATTGGTCACATATTTAGTATATTTAGTCACATGTCTAGTGGTATATTTAGTAGCACATCTAGTAGTATATTTGATCAAATATTTAGTAGCATATTTAATAGTATATTTTCTCATAATAGGGCATGATGGAATCAAACCACTATCCATCTGCTTGTAAAGTAGTTGCTCTTCCATTGAGCTAGCACCCTTTAAAGAATGATAATACAATGTGTAACTTTCTATACTATTTTGGTTCTTATCTTTCAAGTTAATCCCAATCATTTCTTTAGCGGTTTACACTTGGTTTCTATAGATAATTAGTGTACCTTTATCTTTATTATTCTTAGATGGAAGTATAATTGATTATTGTACTTAGAAATAGCCCATTCAACATATATGGTAGAATTTGATGGACCCGTCAAGATGCATGACATGGTTTTGAAAAACACCAACACTTTTTTGAGCTACTTAAAATTGATATTAGGAGGCAAGTCTTTGATGATAATTTTACATCTAGAATATTTTATCTTAGGTAGAGGCACACCTACATTCTCAGTCACTCTAGGAGAAATATTTTGACAAAGATTTTGATTAGATAAAAATGCTATTTTTACTAGTAGTTCACTACTGCAAAGAAGAAGATGTTTCTTTGTTAATACTTTCTTAAAATCCTCTTCTATCTATAAAAGGGAAGCTAGTCAAAGATGAATTAGAATGCCTCACAAAACTTCAAAAAATAACAAAATATATTTCATATTCACAACAAAAGTTCAAAAAAATGTAAACCACATGAAATTGTACAAGCATAGTATTTTAAATATATTTATTATCTTAGAATCCACATGTGCTAATAGTTCTAACAGATAAAGATTTTAGCAACTATTCCCATACTATAAGACATTCAAACTTTATAATAGTGACAACACATACCTCAAAAATTGTTGTAATGGTTATCTAATAGTTTCTAATAAATTGAAAAGTCTTACAAGATGAGGACTTCAAAAAATTATGCTAAAGATGATAGAAGCATAATTAAATCTATTTTGTTCTCTCTTTAATGAAATAATTTTGACTCCATCAAATTTTCCACAGTGACCAAAAGATTTGACTAGATCATCTATAGTGGCTTCCCTCAATAAGAACATTACTAGAAGATACTTTGGATTTTTAGGTTCCAAAAACTTTGGCATAACTAGTCCATTATTTTTCTAAGGGATCATGGTTTGAAGTCCTCTATCACGTTTGGGGAAATCAAATGTTGCATAATCAAAATCATCTTCCCCTTCATCACCACTATCTTTGTGATCAAGAAATACATCTATAGAAGGAAAATCTCTGCTCCATTGATTTTTCCTAAATTGATTTTTTTACTACCATGTCCTGGTTTGAGTGTTGATATGTGTTCCCAATGAACTCATATTTTTAGATAAATTACTTCCCCTTCCCTTTTGTTTGTTTTCTACATTCGGGGAGAGAGTGACATCTTTAGCATACTAAGTGTATCCTACTTCTATGGAATTTTCAAACACAATCTTTTTTGGAGCATTTGAACTACATAAATTTTGGCTATCCGATGTAATAGAAAATGAATTTTTATACAAGCAATTATCATTTAGATAAATAATTATACATTTATAAATTAATAGATAAATTTTATAAATATTTGATTAATCAAAAGTTAATTTATTATGATTGGTTAATAGATGTTAAAGTAATTTTCTAATTGTATAAAATGAATGAAACAATACTAAAAATGTGGCAAGTACAAAGATAAAATATACCAAAGTGATAACTAAAAAACATATAAAAATAAAATGCAATAATAAATACATAATAGATGCAATAAAAAAATTACTATACATATTATGTGTATGCATATTCATGTACACACACACTATACAATAAATATACAAGAAAAAAAAAATTATTCACAAATTTATATTTATAATAATAAGATAAATATATAGATTTAACTTAGAAATACTATTATCTAACTTCTAAAGTAGCTTAACAACGTAGTTAGCAATTAGTTTCTTTGAAATCACCACTCACCTAGCTATTGGCCAGATAATTGATCCAAGCTTCTTATAAATGATAGGACTCTTACATTTTAGAAAACTTAATACAAGATTCTTCTTTTATTTCTTCCTTTGATCCAAGCAGTTTCAGCAAATCATCAAGCATTGCATAGATGTTGGGGTTCCAAGTCCATCATAGTTTCTAATCAATGTAACCTTTGAAGTTTGAATAGAGGGCAAACATAAAAGAGTTTGCAAAGTGCATTCCATTGGCTCAAGTAATTTTGTTCAAATGAAGATAGACACCCAATGGTTCTCAAATTATCAAAATGAACATGGAATGAGTGTTGTTAATAGTCATGATAAAGGTGGAGATAATTATAAGATTACTTCATTAGAATCAAATTGTAATGGCCAACAGCACCAAACTGATCTGCTTGGTTAGAATTCCACTGCATTAAGTGAAGATGGTAATCCACGTCAACTCTCTACTGAGAGGGAAAAAAATAATGGGTAGTAGCATTTGAATGAAAGTGAAGAAACCCTAAATTCTAAGATGTCTTATAATCTTCCTCTCTGAGTTAGATTACATCTTGCCAACTACAACACTTTAGAAATCATATTCCCCAGATTAGATTGGTACTGTTTATTGAAAGATTTAGACTCCAATAAGGAAAATTTAGCATGGCATTTTTATTTAGAGAAAGCTCCAAAATCAGACGTTCAAGCTATTGTAAATGATAAAGACAAGGATGTGATTTCTAAGAATAGTAAAGATGGAGAAGTGTGCAGATGCCTTTATAATGGGTGTGCAAAATTGATTGAAGGAGATGCATGGTGTAGTAGCTGTCATAGTTTGATCATTGAGATGGGTGAATAAATGCAGCCATTGCAATTTCCTTGTGGATATGCATACCACTCTAACTACATTATTAAATGGTTGGGATCTAAAAGAACTTTTCCACTCTACAAATAGCAAATGCCTATATGATTCTAATCACTTCAACTCTTTGTTGAGGAATAATTTCTTCATGTGATTACTTCCTTTCTTTTATTTCCATTTGATTTTTGTTTGGATTTTCCAATTAACATTGATTTCATTCCTTTGTATTATTAGTATTTGCTTGAATAATTCTATTTAATTTAGTGATTACAATTATAGCAATTAATTAGAAATTGTATGGTGAAATTGGTAATTTTTTATGTTTATAATATTTACATATTATTCATATTTCATTTGATCTATTAAATCATTTTAAATCTTATTGTTGACAGTTTTATAATTCTAATAATAAAAATAGTCAAAAAAGATATTACGAATAGATCATGCAAGAGGTCAGCATATGACTAAGTCAATCCCACTTAATAGAATGCATTTTTTTATTACCTCTCCAGTCAGACCAAAGGTAGTTTCTAATGGTCTTTTGAAATTATAAGATTTGATCATTACTAAACATTCAAACAAAGGAGTAATATATATTATAAGAGGAAAGGAACTTCTGGCAAACTTGCACCCTACTTGCTAGAGATAGAGATACTAGACTTTCTGAGGTATTTCCCACTGATATTTTATATTATTGTATAATATTAATTATGCATTGAAAATATTTAAATGAAACTTAAATTAGAATGTATTATAATTTAAATTTCATTTATCAATAATTTTTATTATAATATTATTTTTCAAATTTGATTTGATCAATAATTTATGAAAAAAAAAAAAAATTAAATACTTTTTAGATGAAAATATTATAGATTATTAATACTAAATTAAAATTATATATATATAGAAAAACTACTTATAAATGTATTAAATAAATAAAACTAGTTTCAAGGCTCATTTAAGGTTAATACTTGCACTACTAATTTGAAGTTACAATACTTGCTCTTTCATACTAGCCAATAGAAATCAACACTAATTTTGAAAGAGATCTAAAGTGTCTAATATAGAATGTCATTCTAACAACCTATTTGCAGCCTAGTCAGGTTCAATCAAAAACATGGCTTTAGCTGACTGTGTAGCATACTCGTAAGTTCTGTGTAAATGTTGTATGTGTAATGCATCCAAGATTGGGGCCCCATTAATATCTTATTCAAATGTTTTATATTTGAATTACCTTGTAATGCACCACCAGAAAGAATACTTTCCATGCTACCAGCTACAAGTGAAACATATATATCATCACTATCATATATGGGAGGCAAGTAACCAACATTACACTTTTGGAGATGGACTCAAAGTCATCACAAACTATGAGAAATTATCACACCTAAGCTACATGGAATATCATATTGGAGAAAATATTCTCACTTCAAAAGCTATCTTTTTTGTTTACATCAACCACTATTGGTAACATAGCAAAACTAGAAACATCTATATCAACTATGTAGAAGCACCCAATTTAGTAATAAATCTGCTACTGCAATACCCTCTCTATAAATGTGAGAAATATGACATAGATCAAAGGTGTCTAACCATAATATGTTTGATTTTATATTTGATAATCCTTCTTCGATTAAAAGAATTAAAAATAGATTTTAAAGAATTGTGAAAAATAGATTTTCAAAGCTTTTTATTCAACATTTATATTTTAGTCTACTACCTATGATCTTTCCAATGATGGGTAAATGTTGGGTTGTATCAACCAAAAAAACATAGAAAAGGTTTTCAGTTCAGAGTTTGTTTCCTGGTCTCTTATGGCTATGAGCAGGGTCGCCAAGAGTCTCATTCTTGCTGGAGCCTCTATGTGTGATGGATCTTCTCCCAGGGTGAGTTTAGAGGAGAAGGAGCTATTTTATGTTAGTGAGCACTTGAAGTTAAATAAAGCTAATTTCTATCCTCTACATATCCAAGATTGGCCTATACTAGTTATCCCTCTAGAAGCAATAATGGAAGATGTGGACTATTTGGCGACACATGCATTGATATGCAAGTTTCTTGGTATCTGAATTTCCCTATCAGCTCTAGAAGCTTGGATTCACTATTCATGGCAAGTGGAAGGTGATATGGATATTATGTTGGTTGGTAATAGCTAATTTTTGGTGGCTTTCTCTTGCATGTCAGATTGGAATTGGGTCTTTGAGGGAGGCCCATATTTTTATGACCGTGTGGGTCTTTTTGTCAAACCCTAGCACATGAGTTCAATTCTATTGAGGATCTCCCTTTGAGGGTTCCTATTTGGGTTCACCTACCATGGCTTCCTTTGGAGTTCTGGCAAGAGGATATCCTTCATTAGATTGCCACTCTACTTGGGAAGCCAACTATTATAGCACAACAATCTCTAGATAAAAAGGTTATTTCTTATACCCATATTTGTGTTGAAATTGATTTAAATAATCCTTTGCCTAATTCTTTGGAAAAAAATTTAGGCTCTTCTTCTTGGATTCAACAACTAGACTATGAATCCCTACCCTTTTGATGCCACATTTGTCATGCCTGTGGTCATTTACAGCACCAATGCCCTTAAGGCTCTAAAGGTAATGGTACCCCTAGTGGGTTTTTAGGCCCAAGGATGACCAATGATGGTATGAGGAATGGTCAAACTATTACTATTGGAAAAGGGAATGTTCAAACTAATAGTACTAGTAAAAGGAAAGCTCAAATGAACACTTCAACTTAGGGGTAAGGGCCATCAAATACTATCGGTCCTATTAAGGATGGTTTTATGCCAACTCAAAATTGTGCTAAGGGGAGGGGTTAGAAGAGAAGTCATCTAGATCGACAAGTGGACTCAAGGTTTAATCAATTTGAGCTGCTTGACAACATGGTCATAGAAGAAGGCATTCATGTAGAGGTTCAATGTTGGCTACTAGCTCAAAGGGAAGGAGTTCTATTCTTAATGGAAACTAGGATATTGTAGTTTAGCAGAAGCTAGAGACCTCTATTGACTTTGAGTCTAGTACCCTTATGGTTTCTCCTACTCCACAAGAAAAGGATATTCTTTTGGTAGATTTGGTTAAAGATGTGTTTTCCTCTAGTTAAGGAAAGGGGTATTCTCTTTCTTTGGGCATGATGAAAAGACCATTTAAGAAAGTCTCTTTTTCTACTCCCTCAAGATGTGGGCAAAAGTAGGATTAGGAAAAAAATTAAACTTATAGGAGATTTTCTAGTAGAGTTTGAGATCGTAAAGACCATGGATGAACATTTTCCCCATTATAATCAATGATTATTCTCTCATGGAATGTGAGGGGGTTAAATAGCATCCCCAAACAAAAAGCTATTCATAAGTTGTAGGCTAATCATTCTCTAGATATCCTTTGTATCCAAGAGACCAAGCTTTTAGTGGACTCCATGTTTAGATGTGCTCCTAAAATTTGGTTTCTGGGGCAATGCCAATAAGATGGTACTTTGGATATCTCTAGTGTTCTTTCCACTTGTTGAGATCCAAGGAAAGTTACACCACTCTACTAGGTCTCTTGCCTCTCGACTCTCTCAATGGTGGATTCTTCTCTAGAAACTAGAGATATGATTCTTCTTACTAATGTGTATGTCCCTATTGATCTCCTTGGAAAGATTGAGCTTTGGGCACATATTAGGAATGTCATAAGCTATCACCCTTCCTTGCATTGGATTGTGATTGGGGATTTCAACTTGGTCATCACTACAAAGGAGAAGAGGGGTGGGTTGGCTCACTTGGGTCCTTCTTCTAGGCTTCTTTGGGAAAATATAGATCTTTTACATCTCTCTAATGTTAAACCTCTTAATGGGATCTTTACTTGTAACAATAGAAGGGTTGGAGATGATACCATCTTGTAATTCTTGGATAGGTTCCTAGTTTCTTATTTTTGGAATTGTGGCTATCTTTCTCTCTCTTTTGAAATTCTTGATTAGAGAAGCTTTGACTACTTCCCTATCAAGCTCATGGCTAGTTATGTTATTGTTATCAAGAAGCCTCCCTTTAAGTTCTAGTTGATGTGGCTTTGATACTCTTCTCTCCATGGTTTAATGGCTTGCTAGTGCAGACAGGGAGGCCCTACCTATGGAACTACTATGTTCTCCTTCTCTAAAAAACTATAGTATGTTAAAGGGAAGTTGAAGCATTGGAACAAGAATTATTTTAGTAATCTCCACATTATGAATAAGAGGGATCAAGATTGTCTTGATGTTATTACTAGGTAGATTTGAGATTTAAATTTTTTTGAAGCTCTTGGTCTAGTGGAATCCCAAGCTTCTAATGATTTAGCAGAGTGGGATCTTAAAGAAGAAATTTATTGGAAATAGAAGGCTTGAGTTGACTGACTTTAGGAAGGGGAAAGAACACCACATTTTTCCATAAATTTGTGCAGGCTTGATGTAACAAGAGTTACATTTCTTCTCTTGTTACTTCTAATGGGATGCATCTAACCTCCTCTCAAGATGTTTCCAAGGAAGATATTCAATTTTACTCTTCTTTTTTTTAGATGACTTGCCTCCAGCAAAGATTAAGGAGAATAAAATCTTGTCTTGTATTCCCTCTATTGTGACTAGGGAGATTAATGACTCTCTTATGCAGTTGATTTGCATGTTTGACTTGGAGGAGGTGGTCTTTAGCTTACATATGGGAAAATATTTGGGGCCTAATGGCTTCCCTATTGAATTCTTCTAGGAATTTTGGGATATTATCAACCACTACCTTTTGGATGTGGTTCAGGAGTCATATTCCAACAAAGATATGCTCTAGGCTTTGAATTCTACTATCCTAGTCCTTATTCTAAAGAAGGAAATGACTAATCAACTAGACTTCTTTATGCCCATTTCTCTTTTTAATGTGGTCTATAAAATCATTGTGAAGCTCCTAGCAGAGAGGATTAAAGCCTGGCTTCCCATGGTTATCTCTAAGGAACAAGGGGGTTTTATGGCTAGAAATTTTTTTTTGGATGGATGGTTATTGCTTTTGAAGCCATTCACTCTATGTGTACTTCTAGAGAATGTGACATATTCATAAAACTTAATATGGCTAAGGCTTATGATAGAGTCAATTGAGGTTTCTTGTGGAAAGTTATTCTAGCTTTTAGCTTTAGTCAGGAATGGTTTAGTTGGGTTTTGAGCTATGTTACTACTCCCTCCTTCTCAATCCTTCTTAATGGTAAACCATCAGAGATTTTTGGGGCCTCTAGGGGTCTTTGCCAAGGAGATCCCCTTTCTCCTTATTTGTTTGTCATTATGGATAAGGGAATTGGTAAACTTATCAAGTCTCATGTTTCCCAAAATTTGATTCAGGACTAGCAATGACACAATGGTCTACCTACTCTTTCCCACTTTGAGTTTATTGATGATACAACCCTTATAGAGAGAGCTTGGATTTGAGAAGCTAAAACCTTTCAGCTCAACTTGGATACTTACTTGGCTACCTCTAGTCAAAAAATCAATGACCACAATTCCTCTTATTTTTCTTCAACACTCCTAACCCTATCCAATAGAAGATTGCTAATATCCTGAGATTTTGGATTGAGTCCCTCCCTTTCACTTACTTGGGGGTCCCTATTGTGGTGGGAAGATAGCCTAGTCTTTTCTAGTAGAGCTTTCTTGACAAGCTTTGACAAAAATTCAACCATTGGACTTATAGGTTTCTCTTTACTGTTGGCAGGGTGACTCTCCTGCAATCTGTGATCTAAGCCCTTCCCATATATAGAAGCATGGTTCAGGTTGTCCTAACATATTTTCTTAAGATACTTGATTCTCTTTCCTACCAATTTATATGTAGTGGCACTTTTCAAATACTAAATGGACCCTCATCAATTGGGATACTATCTGTAGGCCAAAAATGGAAGGAGGCCTTGACTGTCATTGTGCTATATTGTGCAATCAAGCCCTTGCTACCAAGCTCTATTGGCACTAGTGTTCTTGTCAATCTTAACATTGGACCTGTATATTGTCACACAAGTATTTACCTAGTGTTGAGACTTTAGATGTGATGTCAGAGCTTTTAGTGGTTTTCTAAACATGAGCTTTTAGTAGTTTTTTTAAGCTTTTAATATTTTTCATAGTCTTTAGAAAGTTGGTTTTTATTAATAACCTCAAAATATTACTTCAAATTTTGAATGTTAGTTGGTATTTCATTTTATCTCAGTTTTAGGAAGCTTCACAAAAAACATCAGCTTTTGTCGAGTTGTTTTAAAAATTACCAAAAATGGCAAAAACTAGTTTTATGAAAAAATTCCCAAAAATGGTAATTTTAAAATTTGTATTTAAAATTGTAATTTATGTTGTTGTAGGAGGAGGAGGATTTGAAAGAATAATAAAGAAGAATTTGGAGTTTTCAAGGTCTAGATGTACCAACAAAAGGGTGTGTACACCAAGTTGTGGTGCCAAAAACATGACACCCTTTTTTTTTCTAGTTTTCAAAAGCATGTACGTGCTTTTAAAAACAAAAAAAATTATAAATGGGCTGCAAACCCATAGCCCATTTCATTTTCACTTCATTTTGTAAGGATTTCCTCTACAAAACACATACATGAGTTTAAAGAATTGAATACTTTTTCCACCTACCTCCTCAAAATGCCTCCTCATCACCGAAGTTTGAGATTGAGATCATGCCATATGCTTTCTACTCTTGTTTTTGCATTTATTTATATATTTTTGCATTGTTTTGTAGGTTTTTCTCAATTTTTCTTTAAATTTGTTTATTTATTTAGATTACAATTGGTTTCTTATTAGAAAATGTCAATAATGAACTGGAAAATCTCCAACAAGATCAAAACCAAAACCCTCCACAAGATCCAAATGAAAACCCTCCACACAATGAGAATCAAAACCCTCCACAACAAGAACAAGAAATTCCACAAACTACACTAATTGGAAGGCCTCCTCCTAGCACACAAGACAACATAATAAATGAATTAGAAGCACTTATTGGTAGGTTGAAATATTGTGGAAAAACTAATAAAATGAGAGCACAATTGGCATCCTCCCTCAAGTCCATTATGACCAATGTAGCTTCTATTAGTGGTCAGTTGAATATTTGGTGTGTTAAGAGGGATGAACAAAAAATATATTATGCAAAAAAATTATCATATCAAGGTATTAAAAAAAAAAAAATAGCAAAAGGTAGTATGTGTGCATTGTTTAGAAATCATGGTGAACAAAATACTATTAGAGAGATAACTAAATAGTTCCCCATCCATTGGTACATACATGATGGTATTAGAAATAATTTTTGGGATAGATGGTGGATGGTCTTTAATGCCCCTCCATCCAATAATTATGAGGTTCTAATGTATTTCTTAAAGAAATTGTATTGTGAATTTTTCCTTGGGGAGATCCCTAATTATTTTGATATATTAGAATCTCAAGGTAGAGGTGGGGGGTCATCATTTGAGAGGCCAGGGGCATGTCATGACCCTAATGTAGTTACGACACCTGTTGTCAAGCCATAAGGTGAGCATGTGATTATTCCTTCAGTTGTGAAGGAACATGTAGAGACAAGCACTCTAGGGACTATTAATGCTTTGATGCAAACCCTGATTCATTGCATGAGTCCATTAGTTGAAGAGGAGCCTTCATGTGGATCCTTATGCACATTTAGCAATCATGTTGGAGATAGTATAGATGATTGGCTAGTAACTAATTAGTTCCTAATTTAGACATTTGGAATTGACACATAGGTAAATTATAATTATAATACACTAATTTGATAACATTTCTTATGTATAGTGAATGACTAATTAATTAACATGTATTGACATTGTTCAAAATTTAGGGTAAGAGTGTTGGTAGCCCTAGTAGAGATCCCTCGGCCCTAGTTTTCATCCCGTCAACAAGTCTAAAGGTATGTATCAATTTAATCATTTAAATTAATACATATATTTATTATGTAATCATATGAAGGGTTGAAAAAAGAAATTTATGCATGTGCATCAGTTCTATACATGACCATTGACATTTACTAGGGACTCTAAGCCTAGATGTGATATGAGCTTTGTAGAGGTACATTTGTTTCATGTTAATTTAATTCATTTGATTATATTTGTTTCATGTTTCATGTTACATGTAACTTGTATTGTATGACATACAACTCTTGACATTTTAGATTCCTCCTCATCTTTGGTAGTCCATTAATCATGGATTTTCTACAATAATGGCTAGTCCAAAGCCATTGACTAAAGCATGAAATAATTTTCTTGGTTTTAGTTATTTTTTATAGTGGTTGTTATCAAAATTTCTAATGTTATTTATAAGTGATTATATTGATTGAATTGTTCTAGGGCCTTGTTACACCCGATCATCCATGAACCTTTGAGGTAGATGTATATAGTGACTATTTGATGGTGGTAAGAAAATAATTAATCTTGTGTATTCATATATTTGATTTCAATGTATAATAATTATTGATTCATATCTACTTTGTTTGTATTAACTCGAGTTTGAGAAGAGCCTAAACAAGAGGACAAGAGAGCGTGTGAGGAAGACCCTATCATCCCCATAATCTCCCTCCACATGATGATCAAAGAACTCTAAGGATTTGTTTCCTTCTCCACATGGAAAGGAGAAGATATAGTTGATAGACACACATGTATAAGCATTAGTGGACATATATGTTGGATTTTATGTCAGTGGACATATTCGATATACATTTGATGTATATATGACATTTTATATTTGATGTATGACATATATTTGATGCATGAAATTATTAGACTTATGAAATTATTGGTTAATATATGATATGTTTGTTCATGTACGACATTATTGGTTATCATAATATATTATGTCTTTGTTAATGTATGACATTATTGGTTATCATTTTATATTATATGTTTGTTCATATATGACATTATTGGTTATCATAATATATTATATATTTATTTTTGTATGACATTATTGGTTATCATAATATATTATATGTTCATTCATGTATGCCATTATTGGTTATCATAATATATTATGTGTTTGTTCATGTATGACATTATTGGTTATCATAATATATTATGAGGTTGCATGGGTAAATGGATTGATGGAAGCTTGTCCTTCCACCCAAGGAACCTCCTCTCACTAGTATTTCAACCTCCAAAAGTATTTTGCAAAAAATCTCTAAAATCCTACAAGAAACAAGCTCTGCAACAACACTATTCCCTAGCCGAGCATGCTTTAGCTCACCTAGGGCAAGAGCTTAAAAATGTTTGCTAGCATTTTTAAGGACCCTTCTTTTGCCAAAATATAGTACATTTAATGTACTCACTATCCCCAAGAAGCCATACAATTCCAATGATGGGATAGTGAGTTACACCATTATTTCTACAAGTTACTAAAAATAGGATAGAAAACTATCTAAAATAGAAAAAAAAATTATAACTATGAAACAAACAACTTATCAAAGCAAATTTCCTAAAGAAAAAAATTCTAATTAACCCTATATATGATTCCATTAGGTGAAAAAACCAAGGACAATGCCAAAAACATCTTAAAACTCAGAAAAATAGTAATTTTGCCTTCAAAATATCATGCTATAACACTTGTTTGTACAAATGACAATTCCTTATGCCTATTTTAGGGTTAGGAAGGTATTTATATGTCTTCTTAGGTGTTTCCCTTCAATATTAGGGCTTGTGTTAGCCTTATTCAAGTTTTAAAAGGAAAAATCCACCATTTCTTGCAAAATCAGCATTTTTGAAAAAATTGCAATATAGCAACTTTTGCAATTTTTTCTTGCTTGCTCTTTCTAACACTTCCAACTTGTTAAATGGGCTATCCCTTAGCAAATCCATGCTAGGAACCCTTCCCTAAGAAAGAGATTTATCCCTTAAGTTTCACATTACCCTATGGTAATGTATGCCTTGACTTTTAGGCCAATTAGTGACTCTTCCAAAGACATTGTGACTTCCTACACCTTAGCTATCACACCTAGGTCTAATGACCCTTATTGATGCAGAGCACACAACCTACTTTTTCCACCTGGTTTTTAAACCTCTGATGGTACCCAAACCCACTTCAGGATGATGTCTTGGTTACCATCCTTTGCCAAATGATGATCTTTAATTATCCAAGTGGAATCCACTCTCCTAAGGTCCTTCTCTTTTCCTAGGGCTCTTGGCAAACTTGGATCAAAATATGGCTTTAGGGACACTCGCCCTTAACTAGGATAATTAAGGAAAAACAATTAAAAAGGTTTCAATACCTCAAACTTAGACTTGATTCAACATTTCTAGGACTAAACCACTAGGATTTGTGCACTTTCAAGGCCCCAACATGTTCAAAGGATCAATATCCCTAACTTAGGCCTAGAAAAAATTTAATTTTCCTTAGAAAACTTCCAAACTTTCCAAAGGACAAGGCCAACTTATCACCTTTTCAAATACCCATTACCTAGTTCTTAAAGACTCAAAAGTATCAAGGGCTAACTCCATTCTAGCATACCCGAACTCCACTTTAGTCCACATACCTAATAGGCCTAATTAGGTTGGGTTTCCAAAGAAAGTTCTTGAAGATGGGTTCATAGAATCAACTCAAACCCATGGAACTCTTAATCTCCTTCCTAAAACTCTATTTCACCCTTCATCTAGGTTCAAACAATCAATTTCGAAGCCTAAATGCCACTTCTTCTTCAATTCCTAGTCGAACACATAGGAATGTTCAACCTAGGGCTAGCTAGTAAAAATATCAAAAAAATTCCTCCAAATATAAAACTCTTCCATATCAAATTACACTCCCCTAACTTGCATCCTCGAAAGAGGCATTAAATTCCAACTGCAGGTTTGCATGTTAGAGGCACATGTTTGCCAAAACCCTTGAATCTAGGCCCAAATAAGCAACCTTCACAAAAACTGTAATAACTTAAGAAAGTGAAAATATATAACCTTAAAACCAAATGAAAATGAGACCTAGTTCATCAAGCTATCAAACCATGATAGTTTTTCTCCTTCAACAATCCATACATCTCTGTACAACTCAGAAAAATAGAGAAAAAGGTAGAAAATCAGATTTTTATTCATGTAAATCTTCACCAGTCTATTTAACTATGTTGTCCTCTCCATGTAAAACTTTTTTAAACATATATTCCTTGCCTCCAATGGTCATAATCATCATTCAAATGTTTATGCCAATGTAAAACTACCTTTTCAATTATTTAGCAAGAAAAGTTATCATTTTGCATTTTTTTTGCATGACAACATTAACATTTTTGCTGTAATAACCTCCTAGACATTTAAATATTTTCCCAAAGACCCCAAGGAATTTAAATCTATCTAAATACATACAAGCTCCTTATTGCATATGAAATAACTCAAATTCATCAAATTTGACCTTTGGTTCAATTTGGTATCCTAGCTTATAATGACACCAAGGATCCATTTGACCTTACATATGATCTTGTTACAAAAACCTTATTCAAATGACTCATCCATGGACCTATTGTACTTCTTTTCCTTGGTGCCCTACAACACTTATTACTACTTACCAAAGCTCTATATGAGCACAACACAAAAAAATTAAAAAGGTGAGGACCCTATGTTTCAAGGTGTCCTTGCACCATCTGGTAGTTCTCACACATGTCTAAATAGTACTTCCTTTGCAATAGTGGCCTAATTAGCCCTTTAGACTTAATTGTTGTCCCCACAAGTTAATGTGGCATTTTTGTGTATGCAATGTTAGCACATTGGAATCTAATAGTATATTAGGAGTATGATTTGTCTTGGTGGTTAGCTTTTTCTTCCATTCAACATTTACTAAGTTGTAGGCCATAACCTTGCTTCTTGGGCTACTAGGAATCGAAGAAGTTAATGAAGGAGCTATGACTTTTTCTTAGTTTGAGTCCTTTAAATTCAGTCCATATGCCCCTACTAATGTAAAAAAAAAAAATCCCTTAAGTTTGTGTTCATGGTTCTATGTTTGGAGTAGGCTTCATATGTTAAGCCTTTATTGTTGTCAAGGTGCAAGTGTGGGGTTTTTGGCCTTCTTTGGGCTTTCAAACTTTGTTTAGGTGTCCTTGTGGGTTGTAATCTTCTAACCTTCATTGTTAGTACCCTACCACTTGCATCAATGATTCAAGGTGACCCGGCACCACTCTTTCTCTCTCTCCATCTCTCCTTATTCAATCTAATGAACCAACTAGATCTACTCCACATTTTAATGTCTCAAGTATTGCCTCGTGGTCTAACTTGAAAACTTTCCAAAGATTCTTATTATGTGGTTTTCCACCATATTTTATCAAGTGGAAAATTAATGTGACAACAAAGTTCAAATAATGGAGAATCTTCCTCTCTATTTTCTAATCCTTGAATAACCACAAGTTAGGGTTCTTCATAGAATATCAATTAAGCCATGTGTCGATAACAACCACTGCATCAATATGGTACTCTAAACCGTCACCATCTATAACTGATTGATCCATTTTTTGTTTTTCTTGGACATAATGACACAAATAATAATCTACCCATTCTTCATTGTCTTCAAGTGCAATAATAGCAAAAACATGGCCTACAGTGATAAATGTACAAAATGCGATCATTAATTCATAAAATACTTAGGTAAAAGTTATAAAGTCACATATTAAAATTACAAAGATATATAAATATATATTACCAGGTTGCACTAGATCAAACAAGTGGTCAATGTCAATAGAAGAATCCATCTCTACCATTTCTAGTGCTTGTGGGGGATGATAGGTGTCAATTGGGTCCAAAACCTATATATCCCATTTGTCCACCCATTCAATTGACTCACAATCATCCCAATTTTTCTCTACACATAATGGACAATAGCATGCCATTTTTCATGTGTGGATGCTCCATGAGCCTACATTAGAGCTTCTAAAAGAGTACAACTAACTTGATCCTATGAGTTTCCAACAATCCTCATATGGTGCAATGTTAGTATTTTCTATCAACCAAAAATATCTAAGAACCATAGACTCACCTTCCTTACCTAGACCCATTGTAGTGTTACACCAATAGATGATGGACTTTGCATCTATCAATATTGATCCATCATTTTACTTTAGTTCTTCATGAGCTAAGGCTCTTTTGATGCATGTGCCTACACCATCATGCTCTCCCTTTCCATGACCAACCTCTGTAAAATTCTACATATATTGAATTCTACACAACCTGTGCATCCTACTCAACAAAAAGAACATCTGTGCATTTTTGAACTTAGATGCACTATTATCTAACCAAATAATGTGCTAACAATATGGTATGCTCCTATTAGCCAAATCTCCATAAAATAGTTGAAAACAACCATGTACAAACTCCATAGAATGTGATCAATCATTGCTGATGTAAAAATGGCACCCCCTCAAAATCTTCTTGTCATCCTCTGTACTTATAGGTGAATACATTAATGTTATGTGAACAAATATGGAAACTTGTTGAGAAGTATAATACTATGCTTGCACCTTCTTTTTTTTTGTAGTGTGTAGTTCTCTACAAAGTCTACAATTGAAACAATGGTATCTAGTGGAAATGCATCCTTGCACAACTTGAATTGAAAATCCAACCATTGAGCTCTATGTGTATACCATGCATACTCGTAAATAATCTTTTCATGAAAAATCTTCATGAACTCATACATTGGAATCTTTTCAAGGACTAAATCACATCTTTTACCCTATTTCCCATCGTTTAGAACATATGTCACTATCTTATATTTTTTATAATCTACTATTTCATTTCTAATTGCATGTGTACTATGCATATGTTCACAAGTTGATAAAAGTTCTGAAGAATCAAAAAATAAGCATGTACCACCCAAGCATGATGTCTTGTAAAATTTTTGGCCATCCCCTATTTCACATAAAATGCTAGATATGAATTCCTTTGAAGATCTTGGTAGCTCATTCATGTCACAATCTTGCAAAACAAACTTAGAATGCAAAAACACACATATATGCCTAAAAACATCAAAATGGTTAGAAAATTCAATATATGTATCCTACAACAATAAGTTTTGCATGTGTGATTTATCTTCACATAAAAATGTTTACCCATCTCAAAAAATCTTTGACTTATTCAAATTTGAGGATACATACCAATAAATTTTGCAAAAAATTGTGTCTAAGTTAAGTCCAAAAAATGTTTCACATGTGGGTCATGATTTTGGCTACCAATCCTCCTTCTTACAACATCTCTTTGATTAGGGGAAACACATGTTATTTTTCCAAAAATCTTCAATCAATGATTTCAAAGCTTCACTAATTTCTTTATTCTTTTATGGCAATCTACCGCTAAATGTCCATAACTCATTTTTTGTTGGATCTTCCAATCTCTCACACCTTAACATGGCTCTCCTTAGAGTGCATCTACCAATTTTTAATATTTTGCTTATCTTTCTTATGAGTCAAGATTTCTTCATTTGGCTACTCACTATTGTCAATGTAAGTACTTGCCTTGTGATATTACTATCTTTGGGGTGTGATTTAGAACTCACTTTGTTATAAGCACTCATTAGATTCTTTACAATGCTTTTTTCATTTGAATCATCCATCATTCTTAGCCCAAAAATATTCATGATAGGCTTAAATTTCAAATTTCTCATGATTTTATCAAATAATTGGCATTGAACTATAATATTTAATTCTTCAAAGAATAATCTCCACATACAATTAATTTTTCTTTGACAAGTACACTTGCTAATCTTGTCAGTCATTGATTTCAAAATGTTAGTATCAACATCACTCAAATATTTTGGTCTTCTAAAATGAATTCTAGAAGGTGTTATAATCTCTTCCATTTCATCAACATTTTGAACATCAACATAAGGTTGAGTATTTTGCATACCTTGAACCAAAGATGATGTGTCTTGGCAATAAGTTGAAAAAGATGGAATATCACCTACTTGATATGTTCATGTTGTACCTTTAACATGACATGATGGAGTGTGTACATCATTGGATCTACAAATTAGCATCTCTTCAACATGAGAGGATGATATGACTCCAACACTAGAAGATGGTGTAGCTTCACAATTCAATTGTCCTCCTAAGCATAATAGTCTCATTCATTCTCTTTGTCTTTCCAATTCTTCCTTTTGTTTCTTTGTATCGGTGCTTCTTATTCCTCTTCAAAAGTCAATTCTTCATTATTGCTTTGCAATTTTCTTTGTTTACATATTAGTTTCATTTTATCTCTTTTAATTACCAAATCTATCTCCCTCTCTTCCTTTCTTTGAGTTTTTGGTTTCTTCCTTGGCATGATGATGATTTCTATATGTCAAATTATTCAAACATCTAAATTACTTACAATTTGTAAATTACAAATCATTCAAATACATATAGAAATTGTAATTATTTCAATGAATACACAATATATATTAAACAACTTTCCAAATTTCTAACCATTTTCGAATAACAATTCATTCAAACATACAAATTCCAATAAATTCACTATATATTAAACAACATGTCAAATTTTAATCAAATTTGTCTCTATATAACAAAAAAAGAATATTTAGAAAGGACTGGACTAACCTTTTCTATAGAAAGAATATTCAAAAAGCCTTCAAATAGCATATCCAATTATTGACTAGCTTCAAAAGCCTTCAAATAGTGTTTGCTAACTTCCAATAGCTTGAAACCCATGTTTTCTATCAAAACAATAGAATACACAATAGACAAAAAGTAGAATATGGATCAGCAGGGACCCAAACTTGCTTCATAACTATTTTTTGGTGTTTTCATATAGTGTATATGTACTATAGTGCATACACACTATAAAGAATGTATGCACTATAGTGCATATGCACTATGTGAAAATAAATCTCTCCCTATCCCACCATCCCCATCCCCTACTCTATCTCTCTCCTCTCACATCCCCTACTCTCTCCTCTCCCATCCCCTACTCTCTCTTGCTCTCTCTCCTCTCCCATTCCCTACTCTCTCTTGCTCTCTCTTTTCTCCCATCCCTTACTTTCTCTCCTCTCCCATCCCCTACTCTCTCTTGCTCTCCCTCTCCTACTTCCTTTCCCACCACCTACTCTCTCTCTCAGTCTCTCTCTCCCATCCCCTACTCTCTCTCTCACTCTCTCCTCTTCCATCCCCTATTATATCATTTTCTCTCTCCTCTCCCATCCCCTACTCTCTCTCTCTTTCTCTTTCTTCTCTCCCATCTCCTACTTTATCTCTTGCTCTCCCTCTCCTACCACCTACTCTCTCTGCTAGCCCCTACTCTCTCTCCCTCTCCCATTACCTACTCTCTCTCCCATCCCCTACTCTCTCTCTCACCCCCCTCTCCCATCCCCTACTCTCTCTCCCCTCTCCCATCCCATAATCTCTCTCTTGCTCTCCCTCTCCCACCACCTACTCTCTCCCATCCACTAATCTCTGTCAAGCTCTCTCCTCTCCCATCCCCTACTCTCGCTCTTGCTCTCTCTCCTACTCCCTCTCCCACTACATACTCTCTCTCACTCTCTCTCCCATCCCCTACTCTCTCTCACTCTCACTCTTCTCCCATCCCCTACTCTCTCTCACTCTCTCTCCTCTCCATTCTCCTGATCTCTCTCTCACTCTCTCTCCTCTCCCATCCCCCACTCTCTCTCGCTCTACCTCTCCTACTCCCTCTCTCACCACCTACTCTCTCTCTCCCATCCCTTGCTCTCTCTCTTACACACTCTCATCCCCCTCTCTCTCCCTCTCCCATCACCTACACTCTCTCCCATCCCCTACTCTCTCTCTCCCCCTCTCCCATCCCCTACTCTCTCTTGCTACTCTCTCTCCTCTCCCATCCACTACTCTCTCTCACTCTCTCTCTCCTCTCCCATCCCCTACTCTCTCTTGCACTTTCTCCTCTCCCATCCCCTACTCTCTCTCACTCTCTCTCTCCTCTCCTATACCTCTCTCTCTCTCTCACACTACTCTCTCTCCCTCCTCTTCTAGCCCTTACTCTCTCTCTAACTCATACACTCTCATCCTCCTCTTTCTCTTTCACTCTCACTCTCCCACTCCCTCTCCCACCACCTGCTCTCTCTCTCCCATCCCTAGCCTCACTGTCTCTCCCATCCCATTCTCTCTCTTCCACCCCCTACTCTCTCTCACACTCCTCCCATACCCTACTCTCTCTCTTACACACACTCCCATCCCCTCTCTTCCTCTCCCTCTCCCACTCCCTCTCCCACCACCTACTCCATCTCACACTCTCTCTCTCCCATCCACTACTCTCTCTCCCCTCTCCCATCCCCTACTCTCTCTCTTTCACACACACACACTCCCGTCCCCCATCTCTCTCCCTCCTCCACTCCCTCTCCCATGGCCTACTCTCTCTTGGGCTACTTTCTCTCTCCCCTCTCCCATCCCCTACTCTCTCTTTCACACACACACACACACTCCCACCCCCCTCTCTCTCCTCTCCCATCCCCTACTCTCTCTCCCCTCTCCCATACCATACTCTCTCTCACTCACTCACACACTCTCATCCCCCCTCTCTCTCCTCTCCCATCCCCTACTCTCTCTCCCCTCTCCCATACCATACTCTCTCTCTCTCACTCACACACTCTCATCCTCCTCTCTCTCACTCTCCCTCTCCCACCACCTACTCTCTCTTCCATCCCCTAATCTCTCTCTACCACCCCCTACTCTCTCTCACACTCTTGCACTCTCTCCCATCCCCTAATCTCACTCTCTCTCTCCCATCTCATACTCTCATTGCCACCCCCTACTCTCTCTCACATCCCCTAATCTCTCTCTTACACACACTCCCTTCCCCCTCTCTCTCCCTCTTCCACTTCCTCTCCAGCCACCTACTCTCTCCCACACTCTCTATCTCATCCCCTACTCTCTCTCTTTCACAAACACACACACTCCTATCCCCCCTCTCTCTCTCCCCCCATCTCCTACTCTCTAGATCTCTCATACACACTCCCATCCCCCTCTCTCCCTCTCCCACTCCCTCTCCCACCACCTACTCTCCTCTCTCACTCTCTCTCCCTCTCTACTCTCTCTCTCCCATCCTCTACTCTCACTCTCTCTACCACCCCCACTCTCTCTCACACACTCTCTCTCATGCCCTACTCTCTCTTACACACACTCCCATCCCCCCTCTCTCCCTCCCCCACTCCCTCTCCCACTACCAACTCTCTCTCTTATGCTACTCTCTCTCTCCCCTCTCCCATCCCCTACTCTCTCTTTCACACACACACACACACACTCTCCCATCTCCCATCTCCCTCCCCCACTCCCTCTCCCACTACCAACTCTCTCTCTTATGCTACTCTCTCTCTCCCCTCTCCCATCCTCTACTCTCTCTCTCCCTCTGCCACTCTATCTCTCGCTACCTACTCTCTCTCTCTGATCTTGTACTCTCTCTCTACCACCCCTACTCTCTTACACTTCCTCTTTCTCCCATCCCCTACTCTCTCTCCCCTCTCCTATCCCCTACTTTCTCTCTCTTCCACCCCTACTCTCTCTCACACTCTATCCCATGCCCTACTCTCTCTCTCACACACATTGCCATCCTCCTCTATCTATCTCTCTCACTCTCCCTCTCCCACTCCCTCTCCCACTGCCTACTCTCTCTCTCCCATCCCCTACTCTTAATCTCTCTCCCATCTTGTACTTTCTCTTTGCTACCCCTACTCTCAATCTCTCTCTCCCATCTTGTACTCTCTCTCACACTTCCTCTCTCTCCCATCCCCTACTCTCAATCTCTCTATCCCATCCTATACTCTCTTTCTCTCTGCCACCCTACTCTCTCTCACTTCCTCTCTCTCCCATCCCCTACTCTCTCTCCCCTCTCCCATCCCCTAATTTCTCTCTCTCACTCTTGATTTGCCTCTATCCTTCCCTCTCTATGCACTATTTAGGTCTCAATAGTGCATGCACAATAAAATGGGCATGCACTATGAAGACTCAAATTTAAAAAGCTTTAAATAGTGCATGCACACTATAGCATACACACATTATTCAAAGCTTTGTATTCTACCAAGCCTAAGGCTTAGGTTTGCTTTGGGGATCCAACCCAAAGGTTTGGAGTCTCTAAATTAGTTTAAGATGTGTTTTACTACAAACATACAAAAAAATGATTGATTTTTCTTGTGTGCTCTCCTTCAAGTTTTCTCATGGTTGAGCATCAATAAAATCAGGTTATATGACATTGTAGGTCTCTATGTTAGCTATATAACCATATAATTTATTTTTTATTTGAACTATTTCAAGCCTTTCAACTATAATTTCTTTTGAATGGGGTATTATGACAACAAGTTTGCAGTTGATGCCAAGTTCTGCAAAACCTAGTTTTTTTGAATTTTTTCCCACCTAGCTCCCTATGCCTAGCTTCAGCTTTGGCTTTGGCCCTGGGTGACCTAGCCTCTTCATCTAGTCTTACATGGACTCTCAGCTTTGGAGTTGTTGTTAGGCTCTACATCTTTTTGATTTTTCCTACCTGGCCCCCTGCACCAAGCTTTGGCTTTGGTTTCGGCCCCTAGCTTTGATGTTGCCTCTGTGTTTGGTTCTGACTCTGGCTCAGCCTTTGTTCCTAGTTTCAACCTTAGCTCCAACATGGGTCCTACTCTTTCTCTAGTGACTGGTTTTGACTCATGTCATTGTTAGGCTCTTCTTTTTTATATTTCTTGCCTAGCTCCCTGCACTAGGCTTTGGCTTCGATTTCAGCCCCTGGCTTTGATCCTGCCTCTGTGCCTGGATCTGACTCCAGCTCAACCTCTATTCCTAGTTTTGACCTCAGCTCCAACATGGGTCCTTCTCTTATTCTGATGATTGGTTTTGGTTAAAGTTTTTTTCTTGTTTTTGGCTCTATGGAGGTCCCTTCGGCTTCAAGGTTATGTTTTCCTGGTGTGGGTGGTTCAGCCATTTCTTATGTTGATGTGGCTACCTTTGAGGCTAGTCTTGGTGGACCTACTATTAAGCCAGGGCTTCATACTACCATTCGTTTGGGGTCCTCGATTGTAGTTAGTAACCCTTTAAAGATTGATTTACAACCTTCTGTTGTTGATGAGATCTCTAGCTATATGGTTGACTTCTCAGCCAATGTTGCTATCTTTTTCTTTAAGGGTTTTTGGCCTTCTTTGTCAAATTTGCATGCCTGGATTTCTCGTAAATGGGGCCCCTTAATTTCAAAGATAGCCCATACCTACCATTTACTTAGGAGGTTGTTCATTGTCAAATTTGAATCTGCTACTAATAGGGTTGCCATCCTTCACCATGTCTTCTATTGGAAATTGAAGTATCCATTGATGGCTAAACCTTAGCATAAAGATTTCAACCCATTGACTAAATCTCTTAATACGTTCCCTATCTAGGTTAGGTTGTTGAATCTCCCCCTTCACCTTTGGGTAGATTCTATTTTGGAGGAGGTGGGGAGTTCCATTGGTGCTTTCTGCTACATTGATAAGGCTTCTTCCAATGTTTTTCACACTATGTATGCTTGCATACTAGTTGAGATCAATGTTTCCAAGGGACTTCCAGACATGATTTATGTGGCTTCTTCTTTAGGGTCATGGGATATCCTTCTTGACTATGAGGGTATCCCCTTTCATTGTAGGAAGTGCCACAATACTGGTCACATGGCTTTTGGCTGCTCTGCAGGTAAATTTGGGCTGAACCTACCCCCTTCTTGATGGAAAGGACCCTCTAAAGATCACTACATAGTCCACAAGATCCTCTCTTTAGGGGAAGATGACTCTCTTCAAGATATTTTGGTGGAGGTCTCTTCTACTATTCCTAGTTCTTCAACTAAGGATCATCCTTTGGCACCTTTGGTGGTAGCAAATCAGTCTTTGGTTATTGTTGTCCCATCTTCTAGTGCTTTGAAGGAGGATCCTCCTTTGGATCCTTCTGTGGTTGTAGCTAATCTGTCTTCTAGTGCCCTCGGGGCAGCCACCTCTCTGGCTCCTTTTCAGGTAGATATTCCTTCTCCTGTTCCTACTATAAATTTCTCTGCAGTAGTTTTTCCCCTGGCTTCAGGGGTTCCAAGGTCTAGTCGTGGCCTTGTTTTTTCTTAGTGCTAGTTGGCTACTAGCTCAGTGGGGGTTGGAAGGACCTCTATTAATGGTAATTTGGTCATGATCTCCTCTTTTGTTTCATCTAGGATGGCCCTTCCTATTTATTCTTCTCTTCATGCAGTTATTCCTACTGAGGCCTCTTCCCTAGTCTCAGGGATTTCTAGCGGTTTCGGTATTGCTGATCTATGTTGGCAGAAGGTGGTGGGTTTGGTGGAGGATGGATGGACCATAGTAAAAGGTAAAAAAGATGAAGCCATCCTCTACCTCTTTTGATATGGTATTACAGTCTCATAAGAAGGGATCTATAGGCAATGCATGATTGTTTTTGGTCTGTTGTTCTTTTTTGCCCCTAGCTTTTGGCCTGTTGATCTTTGTTGTGCATCATGGTTGGGGATTTCTTTCCCTTTATTCTTTGGGTTTCAGGAACCTAGGAAAAACTTGTGTTGGTGACTATTGTGATGCCACTTTGGTCACCTTTTTTTTGGTGATCTAATGTACTAGCCTTTTGTTTGCCCTTTTTCCTTTGGCTAGGCTTCAATTGCTTATTTTCAGCCTTTTGTCTTGTTTCAACTTAGGTTTTAGAATCCCTATAAAACCTTTTTATCCAATCAAAAACTATAATTTCTTTTGAATGTATGTCCATTTTTTGTCAAAAACCAACATATACTAATTGGGCTATAAATTTTAGCTTGTTCATTGAATTTTGTAACAACTTAGTTTTTTAGAAACTAGACTCCATTCTACACACTTTGAAAAAAAGAAGTTTTGATTTTAGATTAATTTTCAATCATTTCTAGAGGGAGCACATAGATATTTCATGTTTTTGGGATGTGTCTAATTAAAAAAATTATTAAAAAAATATACTTTATAAAATTACCCAAAAAATTTGGGATAAACTACGTAGTGTTAGGTAACTTTTGACCAAAGTGATTAAAGAATTTCAAAAAAAGGTTCAAATTTTAGGGGGGCCACACTTTGTACTATGTTATGTTTTTTTGGAATAAACAGTACCACTTTCTATGGCCCCATTTTTTATGACTTAAAACTAAACCATTTTGAAAAGAAAATTAGTAGTTTAGAAACTAGATTCAAAGGACTGCTACATTTTTTGTGTCATATCTTAAAATTTTGAGCACAACTATCTTCAAATTCTTGTTGAAGTTCAGAGATTGCTGATTTTAGAAAGGGAAAAAAAAAAGGTGTCCACTTATACCCCTTTTTGGCACCACAACTTGGTGCACTTACCTAAAACTTTCTTTACTTTAGCTTAGTGAACCCATTAAATATTCATGCATCCAAGCTAATCACTCAAACTTGCAACTTACTGATAAACCAACATGTAGCAATAAAACATGAAAGATCAACACACATAATATAGTGATTTAATGGGGAAACCCAATTTAGGAAAAACCACCAGTAACATGCTACTTCTCTCTCACTCTTATGAAGTCATGCCCATGAAAGGCCAACCCTATTAAAGGTTACAACACACACTATTAAGTGTGACCCAGTTAAGGGATTTCAATCACCCTATTAGAAGTGAGCCTAGTTAAAGGACTTTAGGTCATTCACTAGGAATGCCACCCTATTAAAGGATTTTCTAGTGATTGTTAAGTCAACCTTAGTCCAAAGGATTTTTCCCTAATTGATACAATTTCTAGAGAGTAACAATAAGGGCTTTTGATTTGATACAACTTACAACATATCTTGTAGATTTCATATCTCTATTCAATTCTCAATTATGCTTAGCTTTCAATCTCTATAGCTCTTATAGCTTGTTCTCTCTTCATGATTTTGTCTTATTAATCCTTCTCACTTGTTGTGCTAATGCAATTACTCCTAGCATCACTTGACTAATGCAGAGTTACTATACTCTATTCTCCCTTGGTCTTTTTTGACCTTCTTCATGTCTTCTTCTTGACACCTTACAATCCCATTTTTTTTTTTCATGACTAGCCATTCCTTAAGTAGGAAATTATAATATTTTTCCCACTTAATTTTCCATCATCTAAATTAGGGTTTGGATGGATCAAGTAGGATACAATGTATCTACCAGTTATCTTATTTCTTCTAAAATTTTCTCCTAGAATCCATTTAAAATTGCCTAAAAATGGTTAACCTCAAAATTTGTACCACTAGTTCACCATCCTTATCTTCCACCTAGTTCAAAAAAATTAAGATAAAAAAATTATCGGCACAAATTTGGAAAATATTTGACTTTTCAAAGAATATAGTAGCTCATCACTATTAACCTTTTGATGCTTGGCATATACTGTACTATTTGGCATTTATTTCATTTTTACTCGGTATCAACTACAATTTACTAATGCTTGACACCTATTGCATTTTTCTTACACTAACTATGTTACTTGGCACACACTAGAATTCACTTTTACTTGGCACCAACTGATATTCTTCTTGGCATGAACTAACTTTTCTTAGCACTGACTATGAATTTTGGTCAAGCTTTGCAGACAATCTTAGTATTACTTATTCTTCTAAAGTTTCTAACTGTAGCCAACCTTTGTATCTTCAATTGTATTATCAATACATTATTTCATCATTGTCTTAACTAATCCTTGTACTTCATTACATAATCATAACTCAACTTTTCCTCTAGGTGATGTTATTACATCTTATTGATTAAATCCTCTTCATTAATTAGCTAAATGATAGTACTTGGATCTAATAAGCAGTTGTCTTTCCAACAAATAGTAGGTTTGACATCACTGACAAAAAAATGATTGAAATAGTCTTCTTTAACAATCTCCCTTTCTCAACAATGATCTTTTCAATTAGATTTTAATAATCTCCCTCTTTGGCATTGATGGCAAACCAAATTGATCAACTAGGTTACCTAAAACTAACTAGGTTAAAAAAGTAAGACAATGCTAAAAAGAAATCTTGTATTCAAAACTATTCTTTCTTTTAGAAATTTCCAACTTCTTATGACTCCCTCCAAATTTCTTTTCTTATATCTACCTCTTTCCAAATATTAGTGTAATTATCTCCTTTTTTGATACACTATTTCTTTTCTCCCTCTTTGATCTACTATTTTGAGCTACTTCTCCCTCTTAGCTATGACTTCTCACTCTCCTCTTTTTCTTTTGATCCTTTACATTTGAGTTGCTTCTCCCTCTTAACTATGACTTCTCCCTTCTCTTCTCTTTTTTTTTGATCCTTCAGATTTGATCAGTTTCTACTATTTCTTCCTCTTTGATAACAATATCAAAGACATAACATTTTAGCATCTTAACATGTAGATAAAGAATTTGTAGTAGCTCCAATTTCTCCCTATGTCACCTTTCTTTTCACTAATTTGGAATTTTAGCACTTTGATTACTTTAGGAAAAACCTAAAGTAAGATCCTTTGCATTAATTTGTTTCATTCAACAATCATCCTTTTGATGCAGGGCAATCCTAATGTTATTTAAACAACCTTTGATAGGGGTATCACCACTAACTTACCTCTAAGATATTCATATGCATCTTTAGGTATTAGTTTTGTGACGGTGTAAGCAATTTGTTCCTTTGAGTTAACATATTCCATCTCACCTCTTTGTCTTCAACTAGATCTCTTACATAATGATACTTGATTGCAATGTGCTTTATCTTGGCATGCATCACTAGATTCTTTGATATGTTAATGGCACTGGTATTATCACAATAAAGTATCACAAGTTTTTTTATCTCCTCTTTCATACCTTTGAGTAGATGCTTAATCCATACAATATTTATCTAGTTTATAGCAGCTACAACATATTCAACTTCAGCTATAGATTGTGAGGTACAACTTTTTTTTTTACTAGTTTAAGTAACTAGTCTTCTACCTAAAAAGAGTACTCCTCCACTAGTGATTTTCTTGTCATCTATATTTCCTCCCCAATCAACATCAATGTAGTCTCTTAATTCAAACTTTTCATTCTTCTTGTAGTATAGGCCAAAATCCTCTATTCTTTTTAAGTGCCTCATTATTCTTATTCACTACTATTAGATGATTTTCTCTTGGGTTTGTAGAAAATCTTGTAACTATTCCAATAAACAATGCAATATTAGGTTTTCTATGTACAACATGTTGGAGTTGATGAAAGCCAACTCCGAAGATGCCCAAGATCACCTGCATGTGAAAACTTGTCAAAGAGAAGCCAAGGAGAGGAAGAGCATGGAGCTATGGTAAAACCCTAAATGTACATGAGAGACCACAAGATATTGAAACACAATGAAAATATATTTACAATGAGAAGTGATGTGTTGAAAATCCAATGAGGGAGCCCGAATATAAAGAGCTCCGAGAATCTTCTAGAACAAGCTAGAAGATGCTAAGAGATAAGTGATGAGTCTAAAAAAATGCCTTTATTTTGTTATGTTTAAGATACTTTGTGATACTCCGTTTATCCTTTCTTTAACACTTATAAGCCTATGTTTGATAAACCTTTGATGATTTATGGGGTAGAAAAACTATGTCATCTTTTGCCTAAATTATATCTAATATGCAGTATTTCATATAAATATCCAAATGTGCATTCTTATGCTTGAATTTAGTTTGATGGATGTTTATTTGCAAATATGTCTTATATCATAACTAACCCAATGATAAGGATTAAAGGATGAGCAGAATAATCCAAAAGTTGGTTGCCGACAACATTAAAGGAGAAATGAGCATCAAGGAACAACAAGGAAAAGAAAGTTATAACCACTCCAGGAAACATGGCAGCGAATAAAGAGGAGATTTTATGAGCCATTACCTTCTCTGAATTTACATTGTAACAAGCAGATGCTGAGACTTCATTGCTCCCTCCTCAATTTCGTTATCCTTCCTTTCCGCTTTCAATTGTTCTCCTATATTCTCTCCTGCGGACTTAACTTAGGATAGTTACTTTTTTGTTATGTAATAAAGAGTAGATTCCCTATATATGTCAGGATCAAATCCTGTGTGTGAAGATTTTTGTTTTTGGTTTTTGATAAGTTTTATCAAGTAAGAGAGAACACTAATTCACAGTTTGTTGCAGTTGTGTTTTACAATTCTGAATCATGTAATGACTGATTAATGAAATGAATTAGTTCTCTTTAGCTTCTATCCTACATTGGTAGATTAGAGAAGCCAACCAAGGGGGCCCACTTGGAAGGTGGATTAGATTAGGATATAATAGATTCATTTTACTAGAATTAGTAGTATTTTAAGTAAGACATAGCTAGTTAATACCTTCTTGTAGCATCACACTTCATGAACATTCCTGCAGCATCTGCAAGAACAGTCTAGTGGATGAGTCGAGATGGAATCTTTGTTATCTTGTCATTGTGTTTTCAACATTCATAGATTTAGTAGTTTCCTTTCCACAGCAGTAGTGTAGTTTCTTTCCTTTGCATTTTTACTTTCCTACAGCACAAGCATAATGACTCATCAAGATACCTTGTGCACATACTATGTTGACCATTTCAAGTATACGTCCTTGGGTTGACAATCTAAATGCACCTCATGGTAGGGTAAAAGTAGTCCTTAGCTTGAATAGATTATTCCTAAGCTAGGCCTAGCACATGACTATGGAACACCTATTGTGAGGTGGTTCATTTTTGGCACTGTTGCCAGGGATGGTGTCAAGCGAGGAGCATTTTTGAGTCATAGTTTTTAGATTAAGTTCTTTTTACCAGTGTGAAAATTTTAGTTGCATGCATCAAAGAGGAAGATGATGAGATGAATATGGAAGATTTCTTCCACAAGGATCTGTTAATTTGAATGAAAAAGTTGAAGAAGAAGTTGAGTTTTCCTTTGAAGATGCAAGTCCTATTTTCCCCATGGTATCATCATCAAGCGTTGATTCCCTAGATATATCTGGTCTCCAACCTTTCACTGAAATATTGACCAATCTTCTTGATAACACTACCTCAAATCCACCAGTTGTTAATCATCTAGTGCCTAACATTCCTTTTTAGAAGCAACCTCATAATCCAGTCCCACCAGTCATGGCACAACCCACTTTTCCATTTCCACTTCCAAGTCTCATAATCAATGCCAATCTCAAGAATATACCTCCCACTGCTCTTCTGAAGTTCTATGGCCTTGCAACTGAAGACCCCGATACCTTCTTGTTTGAGTTTGACATCCTTTGTCATAGTTTTGAATACAACATTGATGCCCATAAGCTTAAATTATTTCTAGCCACATTGAAAGAATTAGCTTTACGATGGTTCATGGGCTTAGGAGCTAATGCAGCTGTGAATTGGGATGAAATGCAAGCCTTGTTTTTGGAAAAATATAAAGAATATTGCAAAGCATCTGGCACAAGAGGAGATGATATCTTTAGGATATCACAGAAGGAGGAAGAGACATTAGAAGACTATGTTTCTCAATTTTTATATACACTACAAAAGAATCCTCAGCACACATTGTCTGAAGATTTCCAAAAACTAGTCTTTCTAAGAGGAGTGAATGAAGACTTTTTGGAAGCATTGGACCTAATGGACGGTGGAGATGTCTATCAAGCTCAATGGGATGACCTCAAAAAGATATATCTAAACTACTCAAGGTCAACCATAAAGAAAGGTCGAGGACCCCATTCTACAGTTACAAAAGGAATTAGTCAAGGCATTTCAAAACTTGAAATATCCAATTTTTTGTCATATTTCAAACAAGACATCATTAATGATGTTGCTACATAGTTGGATACAATGACTGCAATGAAGAAGCAAGTAGAGGCTAAGTTACAACTAGCTAAGTACTGTCCTCATTGTCAAAAGCAAAAGAAGGATTTCCACTGTAAATTGGTTGCAAGCATGGAGAACTAACATCTTCCAACTGAATATGTAAAGATAGATGGGGATGATGAGCAAGTATTCTTTGTTTCTCAATGCCAACCATGGGCTCAACGTCAAGGTATGTTTCAAGACCCCTTGCAAAATTCAAATTCATATGGTAATCAATGGCAAAACTACAATACCCAAGGTCCTCCACAAAACCAACCCAATTGGAATAATGCTGGGCAAAATAACCCACAATAGTCTCAATGGTCTCAAAATTTCCAACAACCTTGGCCTAACCAGTAGAATAACCAATGGCCCCAGAACTACCAGAACTAATGGCAACCACCCCAAGGGAATTGGCAATCTCCAAACCAATGAAATTGGCCATATCCAAACCAATAGAAGGGATCTCAACAATGGCCTAACCAAAATACTGGTGCTCCACAATTACCCCCTCCAGCTCAATAACCTTCTTTAATGCCACCACCTGCAAATAGTGGACCTCAAAAGCAAACACAGCTACCTGCATAGCCTCAGCCAAATCCAAATAGCCAACCATAGCAGCCCATGTATAGTGTTGATACCCAAAAGTACCATGCTTATGCCCTAGATGTCACAGATATACATTTGAGATCTAGAACGACCTTACCAGCACCAAAGCCACCTCTTATAACTGAAGTATCAAACTCTCCTGTAGCATCAAAACCTTTGGTTGATGAGCCTGTTGACCCAACTAATGTTACCATACCAATACTAGTTCAACCAGCAGTAGAGCCTCCTTTTCATGACCAACTAATACAAAAGGAACCTAAACAAAGCAAGGAACAACCCTTTGACATTGTTAATCAGTTGAAGAATATGCATGTCCAAATACCTTTGTTTCAAGCTATTAAGGACATTCCTGCTTATGGAAAAGCTATAAGGGAAGCTTTTCTAAAGAAACCTAGAAGGAAGAAGAAGGATCCTACCATAGTTCATGTTGTTGGATACTTAGCTGATATCATGTTAGGAAGAGTGATTTCACCAAAATATTCTGACCCAGGGAGTTTAGTAGTAAGTGTTAGCATAAATGGTCAATTTGTTAAAAATGCCTTAATAGATTTGGGAGCTGCTATAAATGTGATGACTAAAGAAACCATGAAGAAGTTACAAATAGAAGGATTAAGGCTCACACCAACTATTTTGCAACTTGCAGATAGTTCCACTATCATTCCTGATGGAATGATAGAAAATATTGTTGTGAACTTAGATTCCCTAAAATATCCTGCAGCCTTCATGATTTTGTCCCCTAAAGTAAACCTATCTAGCTATCTTTTCATTCTAGGTAGACCATGGTTGGCCACAGCTAATGCAAACATAAATTGTAGATCAGGGAATATGACCATATCAAATGGCCAAGCAACCAAGCAATTTGATCTATATCCTCCTGCACAACCATTACCAGATTTGAGTACATCTTTTTGGCCAGATTTAGGAGATGAAGAAGAAGAGATAAATTCCATAGTACAACTTATGATGTTACATAGGCAATCTTTTCTAAAGTTGCAAGAAGAAGATTCAATAATCCAAAGCATCCTTACCAACACTTGTGTGGTAGGAAAAGATGTGTCTAAAATCCCTGTATTAGAATTGATTACATATGAGGAGTGTGATACAAGTTGTTATTTACTTAAGGAACCTAAAAATATTTGTTCACTACTTCCTTGTGAATTAGAAGGAAGCCCAATCTTTGAAATTGCTATGGTAGAATCCACTATTCTTGTTGAACTAAGTAAAGGCCATAAATTGCATGTTAACCCCAAATTGACATCTATACAGATGGAACAATTAAAAGAATTGCTTTAGAAGCATGAGAAGACTTTTGCTTGGGATTATGGTGATATGAAAGGATTAAGCCCTACACTGTGTACCCATAGGATATACATTAATGAAGGTTGTCTACCACTTCGTCAACCTCAGAGGAGGATAAATCCAAGCCTCAGAGAAATAGTCAAAATAGAATTGCAGAAATTGCTTGATGTTGGCTTTATCTATCCTATATCTGATAGTAAATGGGTATCACCACTAGTTATAGTACCTAAGAAAGGAGGAAAATGGAGAATTTGTGTAGATTATAGGAAGTTGAATAAGGCTACTAAAAAGGATCATTTTCCTTTACCCTTCATAGATCAACTTTTGGATACACTAGCTGGAAAGAAGTATTTCTCTTTTTTAGATGTATAATCAAATTAGTATTGCTCCTGAAGACCAAGAAAAAACTACATTTACCTATCCATGGGGTACTTTTGCATACTCTGTTTTACCATTTGGTCTTTGTAACGCTCCTACAACGTTTCAACGGGCTGTAATTAGTATTTTTGCTGATATATCACATGATTGTATGGAAATCTATATGGATGACTTTACAACATTTGGAGTTACTTTTGAAGAAGCAATGATAAATTTTGAAAAAAAATTGGTAAGATGTTAAGAACATAATTTGGTACTAAATAGTGAAAAGTGTTTCATGCTCATGCAAGAGGGTGTGGTACTTGGTCATTTCATATCTACTATAGGTATACAAGTAGACCCAACTAAAATTGAGGTAATTCAAACATTACACATACCCACTAAATTAAAAGATATCAGATCTTTTCTAGGACATGCTGGATATTATAGGCATTTTATAAAAGACTTCAGTAAAATAGCCAGTCTCTTGTATAAGTTGCTCACCAAAGAAGCTGAATTCAATTGGACACCTGAGTGTGATAAAGCTTTCCTACAGCTTAAGGAAACTTTTCACCACAGCCCCAATTTTACAAGGCCCTGATTGGAAGCTACCTTTTCACATATATACAAATGCTTCTGATTATGCCATAGGTGCAATTTTAGCACAGAAACACTCAAATCTTGAGAATGCCATTTATTATATTAGTAAGAGTCTTCATGGTCTAGAACTAAATTACACAGTGACTGAAAAAGAATTGTTAGCAGTAGTCTATGCTCTAAATAAATTTTGGCATTACATCACAGGTTATCCTATCTATGTTCATACTGATCATGCAGCAATCAAATATCTCATGAACAAACCTGCTATAATTGGTAGGTTAGCACGATGGTTACTATTGCTACAAGAATTTGACATAACCATAGTGGATAAGCTTGGAAAAATAAATGTCATAACTGATTATTTGTCAAGAATCAATCATTATGATACTGACACTATTCTGGTAGATGATGCATTTCCAGATGAACATTTGTTTCATATTGCTGTTAAAGTTCCATGGTATGTAAATATTACTAACTACATTGCAGCTAATAAGACACCAGTGCATTTTTCTTATAAGGAGAGAAAGCTGCTAATATAGAAAAGCTTCCATTTCTCATGGATAGACAATTTTTTGTTCTATACTAGACCTGATCAAGTTATGCATAGATGTGTAAGAGAAGATGAAACATATGATATTTTGCATGCATGTCATAATGAGCCCTACAGAGGACATTTTGCAGCCAAAAGAATAGCTTTCAAAATCTTAGCCACTAGTTACTATTGGCCTACCCTTCATAAAGATGCAATCAATTATACAAGGAAGTGTGACCAATACCAAAGAATGGGTCGCCCAACCAAAACAGATGAAATGCCTCTGAATCTTCAAGTTGTGTTAACACCATTTGACAAATGGGGAATGGACTTCATCGGTCCTATTGATCCTCCATCCAATGGGAAGTCTTATATTCTAGTTTTTACTGACTACCTAATCAAATGGGTTGAGGTTAAGGCTATGAAGCATGCTCATGATGAAAAAGTTGTCGAATTCCTGTATGTAGAGATTTTTACACGCTATGGAGTTCCTAAAGAATTGGTTACTGATCAAGGCACATAGTTTACTTCCAACCTAATTTTAGAATTGATGAAATAGTATAACATCAGGCATCATAGATCCAGTCCTTATCATCCACAAGCCAATGGACAAGCAGAAGTTACCAAGCATGAGCTGAATAATATTCTAACTAAAATAGTCCATTTGCATTTTTGGGATTGGACCAGCCGGTTACAAAAAGTTGTTTGGGCTTATAGAACAACTTGGAAAACCACTACCAAATTCACACCATTTGAGCTTTTGTAGGGAAAAGTGGCAATGCTTCCAATTGAATTTGAACACAAGACTTTAAGAACAACCTTGACCTTAGATATTGATCTTCTTGCAGCACAAAGAGAACGCCTCCTGCATCTTAATTCTTTGGATGAAATGCACAAGACCACTTTAGAACACACTGAACAGGTGCAAAAATAGAGAAAACACTGGCATGATTCTCATATCCTCAACAAATAGTTCAAAGCTAGTGACTGGGCATTATTGTATGATTCTCACTTTAAGAATATGCCAGGGAAGCTGCAGACGCGATGGTTAGGACCATATCAAATCATCCATGTCTTTGACAATGGAACAGTTCAACTAACCACAATTGATGATGCATCTTTCAAAATGCTGATCAATGGTCATCAACTTAAACTTTACAAACAGCCTCAAATAAAAGCTGAATTCATGCAATAGTTCGAACAACCAGATCCAACAACAACTCAAGTATCTCTTCCTGTAGCAGAAGGTGAAAACCTTCTGCCTGCTCCTCTTCAACATTAATTCTAATTTGCATGTCCATAATAATAACTTTATGTTCACATAAAATCCATTTTATTTTCATGATATTTCTTTCCTTTCATATCTTAATCTTCCATCCACCCACCCCACTCCATTTCTTAATCTTCCATCCACTCACTTTCTACATAATTAAGTTTTTGTGTTTTCAATCAAATCTTTACATGTTGATGGATGCTGTCATTTACATTATTTTTGCCACCTTTTTTTTTGGAGCATGTGACAATCCACTTGGCAGGTATAAATGTTTTCAAACTATTATTCATTTATAAGTTTTCAGATTTTGTTAATTATATATAATATTGCATAGTCTCTATAATTACGGCGTATTCCAGTCCCTCACCCATACTAGTCTAACAAGTGAGGACACTTGTCATAAAATTAGTAGGGGGCAGGGGAGTGTCGTACTATCCAATGACATGCCTAATTAACTGTGATGATTTTCTAAAATCTTGGCATTACTCTTTATTAATGAGAACTTTTTGCCATAAGTATGCCATGTCAAGTGTTGTACTCTCACTTTCTGAATGAATTTTTTTTCCTTGTTCATGCCAAATTTTTCATGCTAAGCCATGATGTGACCTATTTTTAAAATTTTGGCATTTGAACCATGTTTTTGGATGATTCTTATGCAAATTCATGATTTACTTTTACCTAAAGTTTAATTATGGCACATAAAAATTGGTTATGACAATTAATGTTCCCAAAAAGAAGCGGTGAAGCGTCTGAGAAATAATGCAGAGTTTTGAAGTTTGCATTAAGAAAGGGAGAGAGAAATGGAGTAGCAGAAGAAGTATCAAGAAATGGGAGGAGGTTTATAGAGAAGAGAGCCGGTTGAGCACATTTTGTTACTCTCTGATGTAGAAGTAGTAAGAAGATTCAATGCATGCGGGTGGTTAGGTTATCATTTGAATTTAATAGCATATGATGAAGAAGCAGCTGTAGAATTCACCAGGACATTTGATGAAGGTGAAGCTTCTGTGTGGGGCTTGACAGTAATTGCAATAGAAGAATGAATTGTAGAAGTAATAGGGTTACCTTTTGTTGGAGAGCATTATCTGAGCTCGCATGATGCTAGGTCAGCAAGGGCCTAGTTCACTACCCCACATGACCCTCCATTGGATGTTACAAAGCAGGGGTGCAAGAGATTGTCTTTGTTGCCTCCATATCCTGAGCTAGCAATACATGTCATCAGGTATTTTACTTATGAAGGTATATTTTCTCACTTACATGCACACCATTTTAAGTTGCTTAGTTGTATAAGGCACAATGTTGCCGTGAATCTTCCAAATTTTCTGTATAATGTGCTCTGTATTAGTGCGAAAGAGACTCAAAAAGGGAAAGATAATTATGTCACTCACCATGCCTTGATTAAGTTGTTAATAGAAAGGTCTCTTAGGGATGTATCCCCTTTGACATGGGATGACTTTGTGAAATTTAAAACCCTACAACCCCAAGTTGACCCTAGTGAATGACAGGGTGAGGAAAATGTAGTTCCCAGTAGTGAGCATGCAGAACAAAATGTTGAGGGAGCTAAAAAAAAAAATGCACAAGGGATTGAACTGAAATTTTCTTCCATTCAAGAGAATGTGCCTCCACCTAAACAAGACATCCCTAAACCCACTACTAGTAAAGCTAAAAAGAAACAAAAGTCACCAGAAGAAACCACTACTCAACAAAAACCTAGTCTTGCAATTAAACAACAAAAGAAAACAAAGAAGGTTCCTGCAGTAACTAATCCCATAGCAGTGATACCGAAATAGAAAAGTAGGCAAAAGACAGTAGTACAAGAAGAGACTCCTTTGCAGAGAAGCCCTAGAATGAGAGGGGAAATTTTTTAAGATCCTATATTGTCTAAAGCACCTACTCCAGAGTCTCCTGTGCAGATTATTTCTGACCATTCTCCCTTTCACACTGAGATAACAGAAGCTTCTGGTAATCCTCCTGCAGCATGTGAGCAAGAAATTAACGAAACCTTAATGGATTTACTAGGTGTTTCAAGCCATGAGAATGAAGTAGTTCTCTAATGTCATGATTCAAATACTTCCTTAGTCCCATATAATTCAACATGGATCAATAGTTTGGCGGAACATCTATGGCGAGAATAGAAAAAGAAAAAGGATTATGAAGAGGATAATAGTGCCATCACCTTGCAAAAAAACCTTTTCTAATTATGTGGAAAACATTTATTTTTTGAAGCACTATGGAAAGAGGAGAAAAAAAGAATGAGCAAGATCATAACATCACAAAATGAGGAGATTGAAGAATTGAAATAATAGCTAGAAAGATAGAAACAATGCATGGAAGATGCACTTAAATTAGCTGATCAAACTCTTGTTTGTAGACCACCTCCTCGATTATATGCTTTTTATTTGGAAGAACAATATCTTTTGTTTCAGTTGATGTTAACCCACAAAAGTGTAAATGCAGAATTCAAAACTGCACAAGAGTTTTATGGGTTGTATCAAACCTTACCACCATGGTAGCAAAATCTATTGTGTGAGTTGTATATTCATAATTTTGTCATTCCTACAGAAATTGAGTGGAATCCTTTTCTCTATATAGGAGATGTGCATTTGAAAGCTTTAATGTCATGGATGTCTAATGAGGTGAATTATGACAGACAACTGGTTAATTACAGAGATGAGGAGAGAACAAAACCTTTACCCTTGAGGGCAAAAAGTAAACAACTAGAAGAAATGCTTCGAGACCAGTATACATTAACCTATGGGAAGAGTAATCCAGAAGTTAGAAAGAAGGTATTTGCTGCTAGAGCCAAAGCGTATGTCGAATATGAAAACTTGCCCTACTTTGCATTCCAGAGAGCTATAACTAGATTAAGAGGTAGATGGGCACGGTTACTTGATGCTCTCAAGAAATCAGAGCCGCACAGTCCTACTAATTTGGAAGCAGCACTATATAAAGTTCCAAAATATTTAGAACTGGGAAAGCAACTAAGGCCAAAGCTATGGTGTCCTTTAACCATGCAACCTCCAATGCTTTTATGGCCCCTGTATGATATTGATGTTGACAAACTTGATAAGTTGCAAGAAGACCACAGGCAAGAAGTATGGGAAAGGACCAGAGGATTCTATTACACCTTCAAGAGTAGCAAAAAGGGCAAGACCGAAGTTGGGGAGCTCAGATCATTGACAAAGAAGTGTAATACTTGAGGACAAGCATTAGTTTAGCAGGGGGTAGATGATGAGTCTAAAAAAATGCCTTTATTTTGTTATGTTTAAGATACTTTGTGATACTCCGTTTATCCTTGTTTTAACACTTATAAGCCTATGTTTGATAAACCTTTGATGATTTATGGGGTAGAAAAACTATGTCATCTTTTGCCTAAATTATATCTAATATGCAATATTTCATATAAATATCCAAATGTGTGTTCTTATGCTTGAATTTAGTTTGATGGATGTTTATTTGCAAATATGTCTTATATCATAACTAACCCAATGATAAGGATTAAAGGATGAGCAGAAGAATCCAAAAGTTGGTTGCCGACAACATTAAAGGAGAAATGAGCATCAAGGAACAACAAGGAAAAGAAAGTTATAACCACTCCAGGAAACATGGCAGCGAATAAAGAGGAGCTTTTATGAGCCATTACCTTCTCTGCATTTACATTGTAACAAGCGGATGCTGAGACTTCATTGCTCCCTCCTCAATTTCGTTATCCTTCCTTTCCGCTTTCAATTGTTCTCCTATATTCTCTCCTGCGGACTTAACTTAGGATAGTTACTTTTTTGTTATGTAATAAAGAGTAGATTCCCTATATATGTCAGGATCAAATCCTGTGTGTGAAGTTTTTAGTTTTTGGTTTTTGATAAGTTTTATCAAGTAAGAGAGAACACTAATTCACAGTTTGTTGCAGTTGTGTTTTACAATTCTGAATCATGTAATGACTGATTAATGAAATGAATTAGTTCTCTTTAGCTTCTATCCTATGTTGGTAGATTAGAGAAGCCAACCAAGGAGGGCCACTTGGAAGGTGGATTAGATTAGGATAGAATAGATTCATTTTACTAGCATTAGCAGTATTTTAAGTAAGACATAGCTAGTTAATTCCTTCTTGTAGCATCACACTTCATGAACGTTCCTGCAGCATCTGCAAGAACAGTCTAGTGGATGAGTCGAGATGGAATATCTATTATCTTGTCATTATGTTTTCAACATTCATAGATTCATTAGTTTCCTTTGCACAGCAGTAGTGTAGTTTCCTTCCTTTTCATTTTTACTTTCCTACAGCACAAGCATAATGACTCATCAAGGTACCTAGTGCACATACTGTGCTGACCATTTCAAGTATACGTCCTTGGGTTGACAATCTAAATGCACCTCATGGTAGGGGAAAAGTAGTCCTTAGCTTGAATAGATTTTTCCTAAGCTAGGCCTAGCGCATGAGTATGGAACACCTATTGTGAGGAGGTTCAATAAGTGTGACAACTAAGCATACATCCACATAAGGTGGAAAGTCCTTGAACAATGTGAGAGGATAAGTATGACTTAGGAGAGAACAAACTCCCATATTGTCAACAACTTATAACTAAATCCTAGACTACAACTAATAAATGAATGCATTTACCTAAGTAAGCTTAAGTAATAGAATAAATAATTAGTAAGTTAATTATTTACTCTAACACAACATATTATAGCTTACCAATCATTGACCTATATAGTGTTTGATTCACTTGAGCTAGTTCATCATTTTTTAATAACTTATGTCCAATTATCATGGGTGTACTAGTTTTAACTCTTTCAGTGTAAATATTTTAGTATAGTAACAAATATGGTATTTCTTAGTTTATAAACTTGTAATCCAACAAATTATTTGATTTCACCAAACATGGACATCTCAAACTCATGCTTCATTTGATTAGAAAAATCCTTGCATAGAGCATCCTTTCCCCCAAATATTATGTCATCAACAAAGATTTTTGCTAACAATATGTCTTTACCTTTTTCTATCTTGATGTACAGATTGTTGTTATCATCAATTCTTTCAAATCCAATCTTCACTAGATATTTGTGAAGTCTTTTATACCATGCTCTTGGTGCTTTTTTCAATCCATAAAGTGCTTTATGCATTTCACATACCATATCATTGTTATTATCATCCACAAATCCTTCTAGTTGTTCTATGTAGACTTCTTCTTCTAATATACCATTTAAAAATGTAGGCTTAACATCCATCTAGTAGACTTTGAATCCTTTATAGGCAATAAATGCAAGTAGTGTCATTACTCCTTCCATCCTTGCAAATGTTTCCCCATAGTCTATTCTTTCTTCTTGGGCATATCCTTTACAAACTAGTTTGGCTCTTGTGATCTCACCATTTTCATCTAGCTTGTTTCTAAACACCCACTTGGTACCAATCACATTTTTATTAGTTGGTCTTGGAACTAAGCTCCAATATTTTTTCTTTTCTATCTACTCAATTTCTTCTTCCATATCTTTACACCAATCATCATCTTCTAGTGCATCTCTCACTATTTTGGGTTTTGTCTAGCTTAGTAAGCATGATTCATTCCTTATTCCATTTCTTTTCATTGGTCTGGTATCCCTATTTTCAATGATTTGTTTAGCAGGGTGGTGTCTTTTGACATACTTGGATAGCCTTGTTTAGTCCTTGTTTCCACATTTGGTTTTTTGGCTTTAGAGTCACTATGCACATTTCTTTCAAGTAACTCATCCTCTTTGTCATGTGTACTAACTTTAGAATTAGAATACGTATTTTTTTCATTTTGCAAATCACCATCTAAATGCAACTTAGCTCCTAAATTTTCTTCGACATTCACTGGTTGTGACTTGGTAGTTACTAAAACTTATTGTTGGATCTCCACTTGATCAGTAGCATCTTCCTTTGAAGGCATTCCCTCATAGATGCATACAAATGATTTTTTTTCTTCTAGTCTTTTGATGGGTTCATCATTATGAACTTCTATGTATTCATCAAAATTTACATTTGCAGTTTCCACAATTTTGTTAGTGTTAGTATTAAAACACTTATGTGCTTTACTTCTTGTGGAATAGCCAAGGAATATACCTTCATCACTTTTTGCATCAAATTTACCATTTCTAATGTCCTTAAGAATATAGCATTTTCTACCAAATACTTTTAAATATTTCACATTGGGTGAGTGACCATACCATAATTCAAAAAGTGTTGCATTTGTGTCTTTCTTGATGTGTACTTGGTTCATGGTATAGATAGTTGTACCTACAGCTTCTCTCTAGTACTTTAGAGCAACATTCTTCTCCATAATGAGTGTTTTTTCATCGTCCATTATTGATCTATTTCTTCTCTTATAAATTCCATTCTATGGGGGGGTTTTTGGTGTAGAAGTCTATATTTTGATTCCTTTGTCATTATAGAACATCTCAAACTCTCTTGATGTGAACTCTCCTCCTCTGTCTAATCTCAAACTCTCTTGATGTGAACATAATATGCATTGTCACATGAGATCTTTTCTATAAGCTTAATGGAACCTTTTTCCTTTTATTAGACATCGAGCATCATTTCCAAATCTAACATTATTTCCATCATGCTGAATTAAGGTGACAAACTTACTTTTGTCTCCTATCATGTGATGTGAGCATCCACTATCAATGATCCATTTGTAATTCTTGTTCACACTAGTTACAAGTGTAGTTTCTACATCTTCATTAGACTCATGCTTCATTATAGCATAGACTACCTCATCATCTTTTTTATCTAAATCATCTTCTTCTGCAATGTAGCAATTTTTACCCTTGTCTTTGTACTCTTTGTTATCTTCATTTCTTCTGCCATTGTATTTGTCACTTCCTTTGCAATTTCTCTTCTCTAGAAACCTAGCAACAATATGTCCAATTTCATTGCAATTAAAAAAAATGATGGTTAGCTTATCTTTAAATTTTCCTTTTCCTCTATGAAATCTTCTCGCTAGCAATTCTTTTAGTTGATTGACATCTTCTTCATAAGTGTCACGATCCCTAGACACATGTTTTATCCTTATCTTCTTCCTTTTCCTTTTATCCTTCTCTTCTTCCTTTGCTTCTTCTCATTAGAATCTTTTAGTAGAAACTTGGCCTTGAAAGAAGATTCAAGGCTTTGTGGGTTGTAGTTGTCAAAGTTGGATAACTCAAATGCAGTGAGTCTTCCTACTAAACCTTCAAGAGTTAGTTTGTTTCTAGGAATACACCTTAATTCTTGGATAGCTAAGATCCTAATAGCGTAAATAGGTAGTAAAGTTCTTAATACTTTACTTAGAATAGTATCATCATCTAAATGACCAGCAACACATTTTATTACACTAACAACTTCTTTAATTCTAGCAATATATTAAGCAATGTTCTCACCTTCTTCCATTCTCATATCATCAAATTTACCTCTGAGGCTTTCTGCCTTGGCTCTTTGGATATTTTTATCTCCTCCATAGATAATTGATAGGGAATCCCACATCTTGAATGTAGTTTCACATCCCTTGATGTCATCAAATTCTATTTAACTAAGAGCATAGGCAATCTCCAACATTTTTTTATTGTGCTCTTTCTTCTTTCTCATATCTTTAGTAGTAGGAACTCAAGCTAGATCAACATGTTCCACCAAAATTGAGGATTGTGCATGATCTCCTATTCCTTTAAGGTACAACTTCATTAGACTTTTCCATGCAAGGAAGTTATCTCTATTGAGATTGGGCACTTCTCTCTTCAACATCTTGATCTTTATGCTTCTAGTACCTTCAAACTAGTTCAATCAGCAAATGTCTCTGATACTAATTGTGAGAAAGTATTTAGAATAACTAGGGGCAAGGGGGTGGGGGGGGGGGGGGGGTTGTTGAATCAAATTTTCAAGGTCCAAAAGTACTAACAAAAATTTCTTTACTTCAACTTAGTGAACCCATTAAATATTTATGCATCCAAGCTAATCACTCAAACTTGCAACTTATTGATAAACCAATATGCAACAATAAAAAATGAAAGATCAACACACATAACGCAATAATTTAACATGGAAATCCAATTTGGGAAAAACCACCAGTAAAGTGATACTTCTTTCTCACTTTCCTAAAGTGATGCCCTTTGAAAGGGCAACCCTGTTAAAGGACTTTAGGTCATTCACTATGAATATCACTCTATTAAAGGATTTTCTAATGATTGTTAAGTCAACCTTAGTCCAAAGGATTTTTCCCTAACTGATACAATTGCTAGAGAGTAAAAATAAGGGCTTTTGATCTGATACAATGTACAAAATATCTTATAGATTTCAAATCTCTATTTAGTTCTCAATTCTACTTGGCTTTCAATCTTTGTAGCTCTGATAGCTTGTTCTCTCTTCAAGCTTTTGTCAAGCCTTCTTGCTTGTTCTACCAATGTAGTTACTCCTATGGTCACTTGACTAATGTAGAGCCTTTGCACTCTGTTCTCCCTTGGTCTTTTCTAACCTTCTCTATTTCTTCTTCTTAACACTACACACTCCCACATCTTTGCTTCATGACCAGCCATTCCTTAAGTAGGAAATTAGAATACTTTTTCCACTTAATTTTCCATCGTATAAAATAGGGTTTGGATGGATTAGGTAGGATACAATGTATCTACCCCTTATCTCATTTCTTCTAGAAGTGTCTCCTAGAATCCATTTAAAATTTCCTTAAAAAGGTTAACCTCAAATTTTTGTACCACTAGTTCACCATCCCTATCTTCCACCTCATTCACAAAATTCAAGATGACAAACTTATCAACTCAGATTTGTAAAATCTTTGACTTTTCAAATAATCCAACACCTCACAAATATTAACCTTCTAATGCTCAACATATACTATGTTGCTTGGCATCTATTACATTTTTATTCAACATCAACTACAATTTACTTATGCTCAACACCTATTGCATTTTTCTTGGCACTAACTATGTTACTTGGCACACACTAGAATTTTTTGTTACTCAGCACCAACTGATATTTGACTCGTCATGAACTAACTTTTCTCAACACCCACTATAAATTTTGGTCAAGCTTTGCAAAAAATCTTGGTATTACCTATTCTTCTAAAAAATTTAAGTGTAGCCAACCTTTGTATCTTCAAGTGTATTATCAATCCATTATTTTACCATTTTTTTAACTGATCCTTGTACTTCATTACATAATTATAACTTAACCTTTCCTCTAGTTTTTGTTGTTACATCTTATTGATTAAATCCTCTTCATTAATCAACTAAATGATAGTACTTGGATCTTATAAGTAGTTGTCTTTCCAACAAATAGCAGGTTTGACATTAGTGACAAAACAATGATTGAAACATTCTTCTTCAACAATCTCCCTTTCTCAACAATGATCTTTTCAATTAGATTTCAACATAATAAAGAAGAATTTAGAGATCTAATATTTACATTTGTGTTCTTTCTCTCTTATGTTTCTATTAATTATTTAAGAAATTTTTGCTACAGTAGTTCTAGGAAAAGGATATTTTTGTGGTTGTTTTGTTTTGAGTTTATGTTTATGTAGGTTGAAAAGAGGAACTAGTTTCCTAAAGACTAGGTAGAGAAGATAAAAATACCTAGGTTGAGACAAGGACAAAGTAGAAGCAAGGTTAATGGACTCATTTGAAGAACTAGATTTAGTGATGAAGTATTTGCATAAGAGGAGAGAAGAAAATAAAACAAAATAAAAGAGAGAGAGGAAGAGGAAGGAGGAAGAGATGAGGCAATTAGAGTTGAAAGAAATGTTAAGAAAATTACAAGAAAGTTGGCAACAATTAAGAAAGTTAATAGAATTAGAAATGCAAAAATGGCACCTACCAGTCAAGAAGAAAAACAAATTGCCTATTAAAAAGAATTTTTAGAAGAGGAAAATGCAAGAAAGGAAAAATAAAAATTTCAGGAGGAAGATGTAGAAAATGAAATGGAATGCATACCTATGATTGTTTCAATTTCAAGCATTGAAGAAGACATGGTAAACATAGTTGTAGAAGAGTCCTCCCATCATTCTCAAGTATTTGAATCTTATGTTCAAAATGAGAAAGTGGAAGTGCATGTTTATAATAAGGTTTCTAATGATGATGTTTCAAATTTATTTTTTAATATGGAAAATATATATTTTCAAGGATATTATGGAAATTATTGTAATTGAGAATACGTTGATATATTATATGTTGAAGATATCAATGATTATGGTATAAAGGTTTGTACAAAAGAAATGGAATTTTGGTTTTTAGAGGTCAAGAAGATGTTGAGTAGAATATAGGTTAAGAAAAATAAGAGGAAGAGGGATCGAGTGAAAGTTGCAAAGATGAATGATAAAATGTCCAAAAAATGGAAGACTAGGAAGAAGGAACAAACTTAAATTCTTTTGAGTCAATAAAATCAATGTTTGACACAATAGAAGGAAAATTTCCATAAAAGAAACTATATGCATTTAAAAAATAACTTGCTGGAGTTACGTTCTTTCAACAAGAGGAGAATGATATAGGAGCTTTTAGTGGTTTTCTAAATAGGAGCTTTTAGTAGTTGTTTAAAGCTTTTAATATTTTTATTAGTTTTTAGAAAGTTAGTTTTTATTAATAACCTCAAAATATTACTTCAAATTTAGAATTTTAGTTGGAAATTCATCTTATCTTAGTTTTCGAAAGCTTCATGAAAAGAATCAACTTCTTTCAAGTTGTTTTAAAAATTACCAAAATTGGCAAAAAATAGTTTTATGAAATTTTTTTCCCTAAAAATGATAATTTCATATTTGTATTTAAAATTTTAATTTCTCTGGTTATAGGAGGAGGATTTGAAAGAATAATAAAGAAGAATTTGGAGTTTTAATATTTATTTTTGTGTTCTTTCTCTCTTTTTTTTTTTGTAATTATTTGAGGAATTTTGGCTGCATCAAAATGTTTCCAAGTTTCCTCTTGAGGGAAGAGGCTCTATGGTGTGGAATATCCTCAAGATTTGTGTTCCCCTAGTGAAGAGAAGTCTATTTTGGATATGTAACATTGGCACTAAGGCTCTATTTTGGAGTGGTTCTTGGAATATGCATCCTCCTCTCTTGTCCTCTCATATGTACTTACAGCCTCTTTGTGATTTTTTCCTTTTTCTAGATGGAATAAGGTGGCTCATTATAAGGAGGCTCATAACCTAGGCTCTATTATTGGTTATAGATGGAAGAAATCTTCTGATCGACCACTGCATGGCTCTTTGGGGGATTGATTGGAGCTTTCTCAAATCTTGGCCTCTAGGGAGTGCATTTCTCTATAGGAACCTAATGTTTTGGCTTAGAGAGATGCTTCTTCCAGAAAGTAATCTATTTCTTTAGAGTACCTTGCACTGACTAAGAAACTATTTGGCAACATGGAGGTCTCTTATTGGAAGAAATCTTGGAATAGCTCTTCTTGGCATAAGTGTAAATTTTTCCTCTAGATTCTGGTTTACAATTGCTATCTTACTTGGGAGAATCTTTAAAAGAGAGGCTTCCAAGAGCCCTCCATTTATGTCTTATGTTGCAATGGTGAAGAGACTATTTCCCACCTTTTCTTCCAGTTGATGTAAGAGCATTAAGTTTGGATTTTGGTGGAGTTATTATTTTCATGGTTTGTATGTGTTGGAGAGACATTTGGGAACGTTTCCCCATGATTTCATAGAGATTGGATTGATTGAGTTGAAGTTTGGAACAATTTTTACCTTGTTGCTAGAACTATGTTTTTCTAGTTTCTAGGTGCCTATTGTAGAATGCATAACTAATTATAATTAATGAATGAGAAGCTATGCACTCTGAAAATTGAGGAGGGCCTAGAGTAATTCCTTGTATCAAGTGTGCAAGTTCTAACTCTTTATAGTTTTAGAGATATGGAAATTCTCCTATAGTACCAATTTTTGATAGACTATGCAACAGGTTTCTATGTGTGACTTTTAGGATGGATGTGCACTTTTTCTTATGGAATCAGCCTTTGTGATTTTAAGGGTTTGTAGAGGACCTATATTAATACCTATCATTCAAAAAAAGAGTTATAATTCAATTAGAGCTAGGAGATATCATGATTTTACTCAGATATCAATTTTTGGACATTTAATTGTTGTTGCATTCTGACTTGTGGCATTTAATTTATGTATTTGTATTTAACTTGTATTATGGGCCAACTTGTGGCTTAGATGGTATAATTATGGGTTGTGGGGGAGTCTTTAGTCATTCATTCAGAAGAGGAGTGAATGTGGAAGAATCTAATGGGAAAGTTTTCCTAAGTTTGTGAGTAGATCATTGAATGTGAGGTAGCTTATAATAGGATTGTGATGAAATTGTGGATGTGTGGATAGAGCATTGAATGTGAGGTATTTTACATTTGGATCTTGGATAAGTTGGAATAGAGCTAAGAATGTGGCTAGAAAATAAGGAGATTTCTTGGTAGGCTTGTGAGCACAAGTTTAGATTTTCTTGGTGGTTTTCTTCTAGATTGTTGCTATGTTACAGATATGGACTAGCTGAGATTGGTTGTAAGTTGGATCTTGTTGGATCTTGTAGAACAAATTTTTTAATTGCTATTTTTATTTGGCCCTAACCCATTAGGCCTTATAGCCTAGCATATTGCATGTAATAAGTTATATCTATGAATCAATTATTGTAATTTGGTATCAGATCTTGCATTATTATTTCTTGTTGTTGTGTTTCTACTACATGGTTCTTGGTAGGGGCTAGGACATCTCCTTTAGGGATTCCACTACCTTGCACTATGTTAGATGGTATCAAATCATAATTGTTCTTGAGTGTGTAGATAGATCATTGAAGTTGTGGTAGTTTGCACCAGAACTTAGGTTAGAAAAGTAGATCTTAGTTGATCTTGATTTGGTGGTGGATTGTTCTTTTTGGAGTCCTAGATCTCTTGGTTGTGAGGTGGAAAATCATGGTTCTAACTTGCAATTGTAGAGGGCTTATAGATGGATTGATGGATGAAAATATGGAAGACTGATCTTATTAAGGCATGATCACAAAGTGTTTGTGGATTGTAGATTCATGGTCCTAGGCTTGTGATGTGGCTCCTAGTTGTTCATGTGAGGTGGCAGGCTGCAATCTATCTTGAAAATAATTTGGGTTTATCACAGGGGGCATATGAAGGATTTATTGTAGAGGGCTTACAAATATCTTAGAAGATGGCTTCAAGAGGATTGGACCCTGAGATGATTGTGAATCTCCATTCTTTGGTAGAGAGAAATTTTTCTAAGATGACTACTCAATTTGAAGCTAGTTTGGTTGGTCAAGCTAAGGAGGAGTTTTCTCAGTTTGAAACTATTTTGGTTGATCAAGATAAGGATAGGATGAGGAAGGAATTTCATATATTTTTGTGGAGTTGGAGTCTACTGATCTAGAAGAGAGTTGTCTAGCCAATTAAGAGACTTGTTTGTGAAAGAAGATGGCATGGCAAGGTCAAGGTGGAAGAGGTTGGTTTTGTTGATCAATTTGTGGAGTCTAATTAAAAACTTGTAGAGTAGCTAGAGATTGTTGCTAAGGATATTCCTAACCTTTTTGATGTTGGGATGGATATTAATTTTCATGATCATTTGGCTAAGTCTAACATGGCAATTGTAGAGCACTTGGTCATGGATGATCTAGTTGTTGTTGGTAGTGAGTTGTATGTTGCAGAGCATCTTGTTGTGAGCATTGAGATTTTTGGTGTTGTGATTTTGGAATGTTTTGATGGAGATCTTCATATTGCTATTGATCTAGAGATTTTTTCTATTTATGTCAAGTGTGTTGTTGCTGGTGTGGATTCACTAGTTGCTAATTTGGATGAGGGTTTGTTGTTGAAGCTTTATGTTCAGTTCATTCTTGGGTGTGAGCATGCTAATTGGGCTATTGATATGTATTTGATTTTGATTTTTCAATGTATGCAGTATGGATGGTGGATTTTTAGATTTTTTCTATTGACTTTAATGAAGTGGAAGCCTTTGGTAAAATGAAGTTGGTTGCAAATCTTTCTTTGGGCATCAAAGTGTGGGACACACTTTTCTATTTACCTGGGGAGTCTGATGTAGGAGCATTGAGTTTGAATTTTGGTGGAGTTTTACTTTTCATGGTTAGGGATGTGTTGGAGATACATTGGAAAACCTTTCCTCATGATTTCATAGAGATTGGATGGATTAAGTTGAAGTTTGAAACAATTTTTACCTTGCTATGGGAACTACATTTTTATGGTTTATGTGTACCTATTGCAAAATGTGTAACTAATTATCCTTAATGAATGAGAAGTTTTTAACTTCATAGATTGAAGAGGACCTAGATTAATTCCTTGTGCCAAGTTAAAAATTTCTAACTCTTTATAATTTGGTAGATATGGCAATTCTTCTACAATATTGATTTTTAATAGACTGCACAATAGGTTTTTGTGGGTGACTTTTAGGATGGATGTGCACTTTTCCTTGTGGAAAAAGCCTTTGTGATTTTAAGGATTTGTAGAGGACATAGAATAATACCTATTGCTTGAAGTGTGAGTTCTAATTCAATTAGAGCTAGGAGAAATCCCAATTTTACTTGGATATCAATGTCTAGATATTTAATTGCTATTGTAGGCCAACTTGTGGCATTTAATATATGTATTTGTATTCAATTTGTGTTTTTGGCTAACTTGTCACTTGGATTGATATAAGTAGGGGTTGTGGTGGAGTCTTTAGTCATTCATTTGGAAGAGGAGTGAATGTGGGAGTAGCTGATGGGTGAGTTTTCCTAAGTTTGTGAGCAAATTGTCAAATGTGAGGCAACTTACAACAAGATTGTGATGAAAGTGTGAATGTGTGGAAAAAGCACCAAATGTGAGGTAGTTTACACTTGGATCTTGGATAAGTTGGAGTAGATCTAGGGCTATGGCTATGGCTAGAAAATAAGGAGATTTCTTGGTAGGCTTGCAAGTACAAGTTTATATTTCCTTGGTAGTTTTCTTCCACATTGTTGTTATGTTATAGATCTGAACTAGCTGAGATTGGTTGTAAGTTGGATCTTATTGGATCTTGTAGAACTAATTTGGTAATTGCTATTTGTATTTGTCCCTAACTTGGAAGGCCTTATAGCTGAGCATATTGCATGTAATCAGTTGTATCTATGAATAAATTATTATAATTTGGTATCAAATCTTGCATTATTGTTTCTTGTTGTTGTGTTCCACTGCATGGTTATATTGCTAGAGGCTAGGACATCTCTTTTGGGGATTCTCTTGCCTTGCACTATGTCATCAATGCCCTTTTATCAAGTAGATTTTACACTTATGGTGGAGTGTGTGGGGTTGCATGTGCTAGCATTGTTCTTCCTTGTCTAAGTTTTGGGATCATCTAGGACATCCCCTTGCAAGATTGCTTTTGTTTAGGTTTCTTGGACTATTGGCCCTTCCCTTATTTTATGGAATTTCTAGCTTGAGAGAAATAGGATGATCTTTCATGATGTATAGCTGGGGATCAAGCACGTGTGGGAGAAAATTTCTAACTCTCTTCATGAAACATTCCTAGCGAAATGTGACTTTGGTAGAGGTTTGGACCCTAGATATACTATTATTTACTCACACCTTTCCTTTCCTTTTCAGGGTGACACTCCCTCTCTCCCCCATAGATGCTCTAGGAATAGAGCTAGGAAATGCTCTCAACATGTTAATTTTGAGGGGTATTGGACTCCTCCGTAGGCTAGCATTCTTAAAATCAACACTGATGGATCTTCTTAGGGAAGTCCTAGACTAGATGGGATTGGGTGAGTTGGGCATGATAGCTCTTGTGATGTTTAGTTTCTATTTTCTATCTACAAGGGTTACCATACAAATAATGTCATGGAAGGCCTTGCTATCTTGGTTGTAGTGGAACAGTGCTATAAATAGGGACAAAGAAGAATTATCTATGAGATTAAGTTTTAGGTAGTTGTGAATCTATTGAATAGATGGAACATTGTGGATGTGGATTAGCATCTAGCTGTGGTTATTCAATAGATCACTTAGTTATGCAATTCTCTAGATTTTGTGTCTTTTATGCATATCCCTTGAGAGCAGAATGGTGTGGTTGATTACTTGGCTAAATGGGCCTTTGAGCATGCACCAGATTAGAAAATTGTTGATCATAGGATGCTTCCCACTAACTTATCTCATAGGTTGGCTCAACTTGTTGACCAGGATAAATCTCTTTAGTGCTCTTTGTTTCCTCTGTTGTTCTATTCTCTTTGGTATTCAATAAAAAATTTACCCCTCTTTTAGTTTGATTTAAATCTTAATTTTCTCATTATCATTATATAAATTAAATATATTGTGACTTTATTAATTAAATTGAAATAAAATATATATTTTAAGTAAATACTAAATTACTTCTACTTTAGTCTTACTTAAAACAAAAACAATTATTGGCAATTGTTTGCACTCTCACTAGTTAATGGATGAGTGTTGTTCAAGTGCTTGGCTTCAATAAAAGCTTATTTTATTCTTTTTTGTGAATTTTATATTTTTTGTTAGAGTTAATAATCTTTCCTTGTTGTATTTATTTATTTATTGGGATAAACCAAGGTATCCCTTATGTATTATTTATTTCACCTCTAGTCCACATGTAAAGGACATGTCATTCTTGCCCTATTGTCCACTTGTGAGGACAATTCATTTTTGTATTTCCTTTAATAAGAAAAATAGATATTCCTCCTTAAGAGGAACTTGACACTTTGCACACATCTTTTATGAATGTGGCATTCATAGAAATGGGAGTTACACATGCAAAGACATGCAACTCCTTTCTCATCTCTTTAAAAGAGGTGTTTCTCTCTCTTATTTTCATCTAGTTTCCATTATTCACATCAAGTTTTTGATGCTATTGTAAATGAGCTATTTTGCTCCATTTCTTCTCTCTCTCTCTCTCTCTCTCTCTCTCTCTCTCTCTCATTCTTAGGCTTTTGCCTCATTCATAATACTCACAAGGGGTTTTCTTTGCTTTCTCCTTATCAAATCTTTGTCTCTTGTGTTGCTTCCTCTTTGGTACTGCTCCATTGATCTTATATCATTTGTATGGTAAAACTCTTTTTGCTCTCTTGGATTAAATCTATTATTTCATACTATTTCATTTTATTATATTTTATCATTTCAATCACTTTTTCTTACATGGTATCAGAGCTACTAATCCTTGTTTTGAGCTTGTGTGAAGGGTTCATTAGAAGAGCTTGATATTGTGAAGATCTTGAAGTTTGAAATATTGAAAGTCTTATCTTATTCTTTTGCAGATTTTCTTCTTTCTTATTCATTCTAACCTTCTTTGGAAGGCTTACTGCCAAAGAGTTCTTCATTTTTTATTTTTTCTAACCTCCTTTGGAAGGCTTGCCGCCAAAGAATTCTTTATTTTTAATTTTTTTTTTTATATCTAGCCCTATTTCTATTGAAGGCTTTTTAAGTTTTTGAAATTCAAGTTTTTTTCTGTTTTTGTTTTAGAAAGGAAAGTATAGCAGTTTTTATTTTTCTTATATCTCATAATCTATGATCTGGGTTTGGTTGAAATTTTAATAGCATTTATAAAATATAAAAATAAAAAAACCCTTTAAATTTTATTTGTATCAGAATAGTATTGCAAAATTTATTATATTGTATGTGCAGTATTATTTGTTTTTCAAGTTTTAAGACAGCAGTTCGTATTTTTATGATATCTCTCAATCCGAGATCTAGGTTTGGCTGAAATTTGAATAGAATTTAGAAGACATAAAAATAAAAATAAATTTTAAATTTTATTGAAAATAGAGTTAAATTAAAAAATTTATCGCTCTCTGTGTGTAACACATTTTTTCAGTTTTTTAAATTTTTATTTTTCTTGTTTCTTCAATTTGACCAGTGGTTTTGCAGGGAACATTTTAGTTTTTAATTTTGACTCTCTAAATTTCTTAATAATTATTTAACATTCTTGTGGATAATAAGTCTCACTTTTTTATTTCAAATCTATTATTTAAATTTTAAATGTAATTTTTAAATCATGTCAACTTTAATTCCAGAAATCAAGTTAAATAACTCAAACTATCATGCTTGGAAAACTCATCTTTCATTTATATTCTGTTTTAAGCATATTTTAGATGTTGCTACTGACCCTTCTATAGTTCCTGGTACCTCGGCTACACAAGATAAAAAAAATGCATGGAATACTAAAAATGAGGAAGCCCTTGGCCTCATTGGTATATATCTTAACCCAAATTTATATATTTTAATTTCTCATTGCACTAATGCCTACGGAGGTTGGGATATTTTAAAACAAATGTATGACAGACCATTTGAATCACGCAAGATTCAATTGCAAGACAATTTGGAAGACTTGAGGTATATTGATTTCAAATTCATGGATGAATTTTTACTTAAATTTGATTATATTAAAAGTCAACTAATTGGATTAGGTGTTAATCTCATTGATATTAAATTAATTACCATTATTTTAAAGAAATGTATTCTTAGACAATTTCAACAATTTATTACTAATGTTCATTCTCAACTTGCTATTCCTACTTTGTCTACTCAATTAACTTATAGTATTTTTCAAAATTTGTTACATCAAGAGGAAGCTAAGTTGTTACAATTTAGTACTCTTAGATCTAATGAACATGCTTTTGTGTCTAAAAGTCAAAATTAAAATTTCAAATATTCTAATAATGATTCTCCCAATACTTATAATAATAATAATCACAATAATCATTCAAACACTCATCGTAATAATACTCATTCTAATCAATCTAATAAAAAAACCCACTGTACTTATTGTTGGAAATATGGTCATGTAATTAATAATTATTTTAAAAATAAAAACATAAGCAACCTATCAATAACAATAATCAAAACTCTCATCCATCTCGTATGCTTTTACTATTAGTTACAATGTTCCTAAAAATTTAGAATGAATTATTGATACTGGTGCATCTCAACATGTTACTTTTCATAAAAAAGTGTTTGATTCTTTAAAATCCGATCTTTCTAATAGTTCAATTCAATTAGCTGATAATCATAGTTACAAAGTTGAAGAATTTGATAATGTTAGTATTCCAAATGGAAAATTACATGATGTCTTTTATGTTCCTGAGTTGAAATACAATATTCTTTCTATTGTAAAATTATGTCAAAATTACAAAGTTGAGTTTCATAGGGATATGTGCTCTGTTATTGATCCTAACACTAATGAAGTTGTTGCTAATGCTAAGTTAGGCAATGATAACTTATTTAAATTTTCTGAGTTCACCTCTTCTAAACTCTCTTTGCACAAAGATATTGCTTTTAATATGGAGCATGAAAGGCTCACTCATTTGGAAAATGAGCATATCTTAGTTAATATGGTTGATAATTTACCTCCTATTTCTCCATCTAAGATTGCATGCACTAAGTGCATGAGTGAAAAAATACAAAATACCAAAGATTTTCCAGCTTATAATCCTATTACTAACAAAGTGCAAATAGCACAAAATGTTTGTATTGTAGAAAAAAATATGCATGATGTCTCTAATGGTTAAAATGAACAAGTTCATGGAAGTAAAATTGTGTTAGTGGAGGACCAACCTCCTTCTCTAAACCCCACTCCTCATATATCTACCTTTATTCCTCCTATTCTTTCTTACAATGGTAATGGTAATGATGCATTTATAGATCATAGTAATAATGCTAATATTAATAATGGTAATAATGCTAATGTTGAAACAAATGATGCATTCATACATTATGACTCTTCCTCTAGTGATAAATTTGTTAAGAGAAAAAATAAATGATTTCAAAAAGTACTTAGTAAAAGAGATCAATTTTTAGAATGGGTGGACTTCAACTTAGGAGGATTAATTACTGCAAATATTGTTTGATGTTAATAATTCTCTTTCATCATCTTTGGCATTTCTCTTTAGTATGTTGCCTAGAAATTATGTTCTATATATGATCTTAATTCTATTTGCATGATTTCATACCAAGATAGTTTAGGTATATTTATTCATGTGTATATATGGGGGCCCACATATATATCCTGATAAATATACAAATTATTTTGTCTCTTATGACTTATCAAATATGAGTGCATTCTTTATTTCACATAAGTAAATTTATTTATTTATTTTTTTTTATTCTTTGAGATTATGAGTTATTATACACTATTGCCTTCAACATTTATTTTGTTCTACTGATTGGCACATAAGTGCAATTTATGCTTTTTTAGCATCATTCTATTGCCATATTGGCACTTTATGGTTAATACCATTTATTATTGGAGTTTTCCTCCAATTTTAGTTAATTTGACCCATCTTGAAGGCATTTTACTCTTATTTGAAGGCAGTCAATTGTTAATACTCATACTTCTTCCCTTTGACATCTTTGAAAATATGTCATATAATGTTATGTATACTTCTTTGCTTAAATCATGAGTCACGCAGGTTATGGATTGATCACCCATTAACTTGCAGTAAAATGACTTATTAGTGGACTATCTATATCCATGTGATTGAAGAATTGTTGATGTTGGATTCATTAGCTAGTCTTTTCTATGGTCTTTTCTTGAAAGTTTTGATAACATATTTGTTCTTTGCAGGATATGATTTATCTTGATTTCTTTGCGGTACCAAGTTACACTTATATTTACTCTATGAGAATTTACTTATACATAAAAAATTTCTAACTTGAATATAAGATGAAATTATCCTTGTGGATAGTTGCCTTCATTTATATGTTTCAGGTAATCCATCAAGGCACATACAAAATATCATTATTCGTTGTACAGATCCTATGCCACATGAATCCACTTGAAGATGTAACACACTTGAAGAATTATCCACTTCTCTTGGCTCTCCAATGATGTACCCATGATAATAAGAGACCTCTTGCACAATGAAGATATTTCAAAAAATCAAGTTGTAATATTGTAAATTGGTTTTGACAACATCTCCCCAAGTAAAGATTAAAGGGGGGTGTTAGAATTAATAATCTTTTCTTGGTTGTATTTATTTATTTATTGGGATAAACCAAGGTATCCCTTATGTATTATTTATTTATCCTCTAGTCCACATGTAAAAGACATGTCATTCTTGTCATATTGTCCACTTGTGAGGACAACTCATTTTTATATTTTCTTTAATAAGGAAAATAGATATTCCTCCTTAAGAGGAACTTGACACTTTGCACACACCTTTTATGAATGTGGCATTCATAGAAATGGGAGTTACACATGCAAAAAAATGCAACTCCTTTCTCATCTCTTTAAAAGAGGTGCTTCTCTCTCTCATTTTCATCTAGTCTCCATTATTCACATCAAGTTTTTGATGCTATTGTAAATGAGCTATTCTGCTCCATTTCTTCTTTCTCTCTCTCATTCTTAGGCTTTTGCCTCATTCATAATACTCATGAGGGTTTTTCTTTGCTTTACCCTTATCAAATCCTTGTCTCTTTTATTGCTTCTTCTTTGGTATTGCTCCATTGATATTGTATCATTTGTATGGTAAAACTCTTCTTGCTCTCTTGGATTAAATCTATTATTTCATGCTATTTTATTTTATTATATTTTATCATTTCAATCACTTTTTCTTACATTTTTTATGCAAAAATATTGCTTCTATTTTATTTTTACTTAAAATAAGGTAATTACAAGCACTTGTTTGTGCTTTAACTAGTTAGTGGATGAGTGTTGTTGGAGTGCTTCATTTAGATAAAAGGTTATACTTTTTTTTTGGTTTTTTAGAAGATTTGTACAAAAGAAGATTTTGAATTTTAGATTTTTTATATAAAATATTAATTCTACTTTAGTTTTACTTAAAATAAAGAAAATTACTTGCACTTGTTCATGCTTTAACTGTTAAAGGATGAGTGTTCTTGGAGTGCTTGGATTAGATAAAAACTTATGGTATATTTTTTATTTTTGAGAAGATTTTTGATTTGTACCATGGAAGATTCTGAATTTTAGACTTTCGATATAAAATAATTCCTTGTATTTATATGTCATTTCTTTTATAAATATTGAGTGAAATATCTTATTCTAATGGATGATATTGAATCCTATTGGTAAGAGTAGTAATACTACAAATGAACCCTTACACTATCTCATTATCATTATAATGTAAGTTGTTTATTTTGAAGGCTCGAGACAAAGAATTTTTCTATAAATTATGAAAAAGATTTTGTCACACCTAAATAAATGAAGTACTTTTCCTTTAAAGATAATTATAATGCTATTTTAATTTTTTCAGTTCTCTTGTTCTCTTTAACATCATTGTTCACTATTAGTTTTCTTCTTAATTAGTTCATTATATGTTTTGTTAACAAACACATATATATACATTAAATAAAACAAATATTTTTTAAATATAAATTGTTTCTGATTTCGGATTGGTGGTAATAGAAATGTTTAATCACTAGTTACATTTTTGTGATTCATGAAGAGTTCAACTAAGGATAAATCATGACTTACAATAGAACATAAAGAGTTTTCTAAATTAAATTCATCCAAATGGATAAATTGGATAAGCAATTATTAAATGAAGGGAAAATAATATCCAAGGAGTGGATGAAACTAAGTTGAATAAAAAATATGGGATTTCAAACTCTTAAAAATTCCAAACCTCTACTTTATAGATAAGATACATGAGTGTTTTTTATTAATAATGAATAGAAATTAAACTAGTTACCCATGGTAGTATCAGTAAACAATGTCATAAAAATAAGCATGGAAAAGAAAATGAAATGGACTAAGCTATTAGGTCTTCTTAATAGCTTCAAAAATATTTACAAGGTTGTTGATTAGTCTAGTCCTAAGGGTCTTATGATCCCCTCTTGTCCTTTAACTTGTCCTCCTTGATTATCCCTACTTTTCTCAACTTAGTATTCTATGTGATAGTCCAAAAGATTGTCTTCTTCATCAACGCTTTTTGAATTTGACAAATATTAGAGACCATGATACCAAGTTAAATGTTAGTAATAACCTCTTACAATATAGGATTTAGGGCATTTATCTTGCTTCAAAGATCTCTTATTTGGTCCATAAATTTATTTTCTATATCATCCAAAAAATATTTTATTGCATTAGGGGAATCCTTTGTCAACTCATTGTTAATCTCAAATTGGTTTTGATAAGGTAGTGAAAAAACACTTAGTCATTATCTATCAGTATTACAGTACAAGCTGAGTGATCAGAGAAAGCTAAGTAATCAATGCAAGTCGAATGATCAAATCATGTTGAGTATCAGTTTCTAGACAATACGTTTCGAGTAATATGCCTAGTATTTTTTGAGTTACTTGTCTCAACCAAGCATACTATACATGCTGAGTGATTCAGGAGCCAAGTAAATAGAGCATGACGAGTCATTTAGGAATTGAGTTACAACATTGTAAATATATTGATGGCCAAGCATCAGAGTCTTAAGATGTCAAGTGAATAATTTTCTATATAGTTATTTGTAATTGCATTTCATGCCCATATTTTCCTACCCAAAATAAAACATAGATTCTTGTAAAGGAAGACATGATTTAGATAACTATTTTCTACTACAAATTTCAGATCTGCACTATAAGGAAATGAAACTTTGATTAACTAATTTATTTCAACTCAAAAGAGCATTAGATTTAGATTTCCATTTAAAATTCTTTCAAATATACATCTTAATAAGACACAAAACTATTTTTCTTTTCTTTTCTTTGTTTTCTTGTATTCAAATAGGAAATCTTTCATATATCACAAATGTAAGATCACAAACTTCTCTTTTGCATGGAATTGTGTACACAATCTTGAATCAAATAGCAAGCCTTAGCTTTTATAAGTTTTGTTTACATTTCTTTGCAAGATACAATAAAGAAAACTAAAAATACTCAAACAATGCTTGTTTTCCACCCTATCAATTAATGGCATCATGAGGCCTCTAGTGCCCTAGCCATACCCCTGAGCAAGAACTCACTACATCTAAGGATCATAGATGTTATCATATGAGTGAGTTCCTAATACAAGAATAATATTTTAAACTACACTTGTTACACATTTTAGACTTACATGAATCCAACTCAAAGAGAAATACTACAAAAGAAAAGCGATAGAAAGACTCATCTCTCTCTCAAGTTCCCTCTTGATCTTCTTCTCCTCATATTGGTTCTACCATCATCTCCCCTTCTCCATTCTCCTATTCTTCATATAACTTCCCCTTTTCATCTCCAACAATGGTGAATGGTCCATCCTCCAAATTCTTCCTCTCTCTTCTTCCAAAACCCTCTCCTCTTTTAATGAAGGCACATGGCTCTCTTATCAATGTGTCATAACCCATTGTCTCCCATTATTCTTTTTCGTCACATTTGAAGTGGGGCCCTTTTGAGGTGTCATAATGTAAGTTTTGACCATGATTTGACCCTCAACTAACCCCCAACCCTAGGTAGTAAAAGTGGGTTAGGTTATTTTAACCCAAAATGCACTCTAGGGTCCATTTTAACACCTCTAATGTCCAACTTTAGTTTACATCCGATTTTACAAGAATTTGCATGGAGATAGAATTTGATTATTTTATAGGAGTTGGCATAGATTCTTTGAAGGTCTTCATAATCATCCTTTGCACAATTCAAATTAAACATCAGTAACCCAAACCTATAAATATATAATTGTAAACATTAATATTTATCCTTGATTGAACCATAGATCAACACATTAGACCAACATCATATTCTAACATCATTTTCTTAAGAATCATATGTCTATGAAAAATTATTTTCAAATGTGTATCATTCATTCTACTATAAATTCTTCTCTAATTACAAAATTTTCAAGAATAGTAGCCACATTAATAATTCATAACATATGTTTCATAACACCTTACACATACATTAAATCAAGTTCTTATCATTGAGTCTAAATATATAATGAGATGGGATATTACATACTACCCCTTTTTCCATTGAATTTCTCCTAGAAGTCACCAATGTTTTATAAAATCACTCCCATATTTAGATTATTATTCACATCAATGATCTTTTCATTTAAATTGATTGGCAATTTCTTAAAAAAATCATCAAGCATAGGTACTTACTTTCACTAATTATAGGATTCAACTCATAACATCTCTTAGAATAACATAATGAGTATCACTAATATTCACTGTGTTATCTAATTCTAATCATTTTTTAACTTCTTTATTTTAAATTAAATGATGCAAAATTCACTTCAAAACAATAATCACATAACCTAAACTTGATTTCCATTTTCACAGTCACCTTACGTAAAATGTATTCATCACAACAAAATATCTATTTAATTCAATTGGCCATAATTTAAATTACAAAAATTATCTAATTATCATGATGAGGTAAGATGAACAATATAAGGTATTTACCCATCAGGTAACTCACATAAGCTAATCAAGGTGTTAACATAAATTAGATATTTTGTCATAGTGTGAATTAGGTCTAATGCTACTAGTCTTATAAACTATCGTGTCATATGTAAAGAGGTCCAACCATTTATATTTGTAATCAATGCCAATTGTATGTACAAAATCTATAGTTTATCATAAGTTGAGTCTAACTTTGCACATTAATTAAATAAGAAAGATTCTACTATACAAAGTATCACATACACATTTGCACCTAATATTCAAATGGTTACAAAAGATAAGTCAATCTTATTTAAACAATACTAATCATAGCAAGTCACATAAGGATCCTCCCTAATCATGTTATTACATAAGCCATATAATATTCTCTAATGACAAAATTAATATTTACTTCTAATCAAATTATATTGTAGAAAAATTAATGATCCTTCTAGTCCTTGCTTGGATAGGACCTTACATTGCACAAAATTCTATGTAAACCATTTTTGAGCCATCTTAATGATTGTTTGATGATTCTAGAAGATATGTATGGAGGCATATTACAAATAATTATGAAATACATGCAACAAATAAATTTAGGGATGTTCTAAGTGACAATATGGATTAACAAGAATCATTGATTCTTACTTAACCCTATCCCACCTATTTTTACTTGAGGAAAACCCTAAGAAGTTTGTAGAATGAGTGAATATGTGAAAGGAGATGAATGCTAAGTGTAGTAGTGTATTCATGGTGGCTATGGAGGTTGTGATAATGTTATGAATTATAGAATCACTTAGAGAGAATAGAGTAAAGTTGAGAGAGAATAGAGGAGATATATATGATCAAAAGGATCAATGATTCATTAGGAAAGAGAAGATCTAACATCTAGCAATAGAGTGCTAATTGAAGGATCATGGTGCTGAATCATTTTAACAAGTGATATAGAGTAAATATCCTAACATAACTTAGTCTTAATAGACTTTTATAAATCTCTTAACTAAGTGTTTGCTCTAGTGTAAGTTTAAGTCCTCTAAAAAGGCACACTTTTAGTAGGGTGTTCAAATCCTCTAAAAGAATGAGACATAACAATCTTTGTAAGTCTTTAATAAGGCAGACCCCTCACAAGGTAGATCTTAGTTTATGGTTAAACATATTGTAACCATAATTGGCTACACTTTACAGTACTAGTAGTGAAGATTTGTGGGAGTCATCCCCACCTCAGTTTTAACTTCTTATTGGAGGGTTTCTAGGTAACAAATTTATTGTGTTATGTGTTATTTGTTTCATGCTATCAATGAACATGTGTAGTTTTCTATTTTAGTTTACTTGATAAATTATGAGATGGGTGTGTCATGCCCAAAATAATGGGGCAAAAACACATGGAAAATATTTAAGAAAACCCATCACAATCTCATCCCTTACATTTTTATCATACATATGAATACATACACATGTAGCAACCTACTTTAAGAAATGAAACATAGCATGAAGACATGAACATGAAGGATTCCTACCTTCACAAATGGTTATCGAAAACTAAAATTTGAGAAGAGTTTTCCTTCCTTCTCCTTCAATCCTAACTCTTCTCTCTAAATGTAGAGATTGGGTGAACTTTCTTTCACCCTCAAATCTGCCACTAAATAGGCTCCTAACTCAACCACCTACAAATTTCAATAGCTCCCCACTTGACTAGGGGATTCTAGAGTCTTCTAACTTAACCTTATCTTTAAGGAAAACTTTATGGTGGAGTACAACTTGTCAAACTCATGGTGAAGCTCCAATTTTTACACTAAAACAAGAATGGGATATTTGGGTGGTCACAAAAGTCAATGAAAGGGGCTAAATGGGTGGAAAATGCCCCCAAATCATACATATACCCCCTAGGCACTTAGTTTTCATAATTTTTGGCCTCTAGGACTATTAGGGACCTATTAAATTGCTTAAAATAATTAGATTTTCAAAAAACCTTAGAAATGCAAACTTATCACTAAACCCTGATAAGGGTAATTAACTATGATTACCAACTAATTAGTATTAGGTTACTAACCTAGTCCAACTCAATTTTTAGGTTACTTGACTAACCCTAATTATCATGCTAAAATGCATATACAAATCACAAGTGTAAATTGACACTATAAGATCACTATTACAAAATTTGAACACTTAATGATTACAAAATGATACACATTCAATTTATGATAAAAATAAATTACAAAATAATGGGGTCTACATCTTTCATTAGACTCAAAATTGGTTTTCACAAATGGTACATAGGGTCTAGTTCTAATTCTCTATCAAATTTCTCAACTAATAATCCTACACACTAAATTTACACATTAGTAGTTTGAGAAAAATTATATGCATATATATAAAATTCATCTGAAAATTTACATAATCAAAACAAAAATCTTTCATATATATATATATATATATTCTACTCAAATATTTAACTATTAAAACTTGCATAATCAAGGTGTTAATCATATTTCTAATTCTTCATTCACTTACTATACTACATCATCAATATGCATATTTTTTGGTGTAAATACATATTTACTATTTACACTTACTTAAGTTTATTTAGGTTAATGCATTATTTTATTATATTGCATTATTTTATTATTTTATTTTGTGAGACACTTAAGAGTTTGTGTACCTTTTTTAGTTGTCATGTTGACAACATAGAAGTACACAACTCTAATCCAGCACATAGTGTCTACAACACTAGAGTTTGCATCATTCACTAAGTTTTCATGTAGACAACATAGTTATTTGCAATCCCTTTTTAGCACATGTTGTCTATAACACTGATTTGTGTGTTACACCCTTGTAGGCTTATCCTCTTATCATCACACTTACTTCTATGCTTAATAAAGGATAACTCATATCTAGTGGACATGTGCTAGGTTGTATGACTTATCATGTAGCTAATTCCAAAGAATTCTAGATCCATCTCAAAGGCCTTTATATATAGGCACTCCTAGTGTACTCTTAATGCATATTGAATGAATATATCATCATTTTGATCATACTCTCTTTTTTTGGTCTATAGTTGTGCTTGTGTTTGAGTTCTTAGTTCTTGGGTGAATTTTTTCTTAAGGATAATTCTTACATGGTATAAAATCTTGGAGACTTTCTCATCACATAGCCATTCAAGACCATTGTTGCTTCAGCACCCTAGCTCGAATCTGGAGTACTACAAAAATTGGAAGCATCTAGAGCCAGATCTAACCTTACCATTATGTCTAAAATGTTGACTTAGTGAAGATAAACTATAAACTCAATTACCCTAGGCCATAGTTGATTGTGAGGCAAATTTTTTTTGCAAATCAGCATCCAGAGGCCCCAATTCACAATTCGGGTATGGTCATTTGTAGATCTATTTGATTAATTTTTTGGATCTGTACTTTATTTCTCTACATTTTTAAACTATATTATTTCAAAAAAAAAATTCCCTCCAAGTAGGTAGTAGAGAAATTTTTTTGTAGGTACCGGGCTATCAGATTCTAGCCCTATGTAGAGGAAGATTCCTTTATTATTAATTTGGTGGGGAGAATATATTTTATTGCCACAGGTAGTCGTACCATCAAATTTATTAGTAGGCATTTACACCAGCCCTAGCCCCAAAGTTTGGACCGACCACTCACATAACTAGTAAGTGCTTCATAAGCCAAGGTGAGCAACTTGACTTTGTTTTACATTGCAGTGGAAAGTCTTTTAAACAAGTCTAAAGACCTCTACATAGTGCATATGGGATAAACCCACATCACTCCTATCATTTGTCGCTTCTTCTCCTTGGCCACCATTTATTTAAAACTTGCAATGCCCATTCACTTCTTAGCCTAAAAAACTCATATTCTAGTGCATAGACCAATTTTCAGCTTGGCTTTGGCATTTTCGATGAATAATGGCACTATTTATAAAGCTTGGCACTAACCCTATGAAATTTGGTGATCAGATGGAACTTCAGCTAGTCTAAAGTTTCTTGGCCTAGTGCTTGAAAATCTGTGACATGCATATTTAAACTCTCAGCATCATTTTTTTCAAACATTTTGGTGCAATACTACCATGTCAAAAGGACACATGGTGCCCTATAAGCCCACAGACCCAACAAACATGACACATAAGCAGTTGCTACATTAGCACATCAGCACATGTAACTATTGACACATCACTATCTGACAGTAGATCTCAACACCACAATAGTCACCAATTGTACCTAACATGTCAGTGTACAACATTTTTCATGTGTCATCTATACATTATGGTATGCCCTGTCACTTGCCATGTCACTCTAGGGTACTTTTTATTGACATCATCATTTCATAGGAATAAATTTGATGATTGTCTGTCCATCATTTTTAAACAAATTTCAACTACAATGATGGTCATTTGACCATCAAAGTTAAGATAACATTTTCTTGCCTAGACCACTCTCCAAATTGCTTTTTGATTTGGCAGCCTAACTTTGCGAGCCCATAACTTGGACATTCAGACTCCAATTCAGGTTTGATTTATTTTGAAATTGGGTAGAATTTCTTAAAATTTTCAGTGGTGACATTTTTTTCTAGTTTTCATGCAAGGATTTTTTAGAAATTGTATTTTTTGGCAATTGTAACTACTTAATCCTATCTTTTACAACTTCAAATGCTCCTTATAGTCTCATCTAGTCACCTTTTCAGGTTCCATTTTTTTTTGAAAGTACATTATTTTTTGTCTACTTTCTAGATCTACAGTTAGATTCTAGGGTTGTGAGGACAAAATTCTCACTTTCAAAACTAGGGCTTTTTCTATATTGTAATGCTTTTATTACTTTTTAAATTTTTTGTACATATTAGCTATAGTTCTTGGTGATAGATTTGGGCCTCAAAAAGCAATTATAAAAGAAAAATTAAAAAGTCTACTTTGTTCATTTTGACAAGTGGCCCATTGTACATGCACTACTTATAAAGTGTCAAAAGCATCATTTTTGGATGGGTCTTTTGATTGAGTGAAAAGGGGGAGAGGGGTTGTATTGTGTTTTTGTGTCTCTTTTGTACTATTTTTATTTTCTACATCGTGGGTTCATTTAAATGTCCACCTCTAACTTCATGCAATTACTCTAAATGGAAAGTTATTGCATGGAGTAGATTAATGGAAAAAAATAAGTCTTTATGTTGATGGTACAATTACCAAACTTATTAATGCTAAAGAACTCATTGAATGGAAAAAAATAAGACCAATAAGGTTTAGGAATTATCAAGAGTTGTTTACATAGAGATCTCTTCTTTCACGTTGCTAGTTGTACATAATCCAAATCTAAATGGGACAAACTTGAATCATTGTATGGTATGGTGGATGAAGAAAAGGGATTTTAGATTGAGGACATTCTACCTCTCTTGGATTCAAAGAATTTTGACACAATTCAAGATTACATCAACAAAACCAATGAGTATAGAGCACTTCTTAAACATTTTGGATATCCCATGAAGGATGAAAAGTTGATTCATCACATCTTAAAGAGACTACATTCAGAGTATGCTTCATTTGTTTTGAGTTTCAATATTCATAGGTTGACCATGGGAACTACTTCCTAGAAGCCTTCATTTGATGCATTTGTAGAGATGTTGATTGTTGAAAAATCTCACTTGATAGATATAAGACTTCTCATGACATCAAAGACCAAAGCCTTGGCGGCCAATGATGAGAACCAATCAAGACAAGGAGAGAAAAGTTCTAGCAACAACAACAAGAAGTAGTGGAAGTAGAAATCACAGTCTAAGACACAAAAATCATCCTCATAGCAAGGAAATTCTTCTTCCAACAAGAAGGGAAGTAATGAAAAGGACATACTTTTTTGTGCATATTGAAAAAATCCAAATCATGGTGACCATCATTGCAAGACAAAAATAATTGATGAGTTAGAAAATCTACTCAGGAAGAACAAGATTCAAGTGCTAGGTACTTCCAAGGATTCAACTCCAACCTCTTCAAAGGGAAAAGGGCAAGCACTTATGGAAAATACAAGTTCTTTAGAATGGATACTTGACTTAGGTGCCTCCTAAAAAAATGGGTTCTTCAAAGAGAGGCTTTTCTTCATTGGAGCAATCAAAGGTACCGCACATCTTCATAGGAGATGATACTAAAATGGAAGTTGAAGGGAAAGGACATGTGGAAATGGATAATGGGAAATTAAAATATGTTCTCTACATTCCAAACCTTAGCTCCAATCTCCTTTTAGTTTATCAAATCACTCACCTTAGAGATGGTCACAAAGTTGAGTTCCTTCCAAATTTAGTGGTGGTGCAAAGTCTTAGAGATTATTCATTGGTTACAGCGGGAAAAGTCAATCATGAAAAGAGGCTTTATTCCTTCTCCCACTTTATGTCTAAGTCTCCTTCTCAAGCCTTGTTAGCTCACTCTACTTCACAAATCAAACTATGGAATGAGCAGTTTGGTCATCTTGCCCTTCACTCTCTTTAGCAACTTTTCTCAAAACACATGGTCAAAGGTCTACCTAACATCAAGTTTTCTAAGAGTGAGTTTTCATCATGTTCAATGGATATGCATCTCATAGAGAAGTATGATAAGGGAAAGTCTTCTAGAGCACCAATGGTTCTCTAATTGGTTCACATGGTTTTAGTAGGACCCTTTGTAGTGTCTTTAGTTAGACAAGGCCACTACATCCTTACTTTTGTTGATGACTTTTCACAATTCACATGGGTCTACTTCCTTCAGATCACAAGAGTGAACTGGTTCATAAGCTTCAGGCCTTCAAGATTCATGTTGAACACAAATCAAGGAAAGCCATCATGGATCTACAAGTGGACAAAGAGAATAGATATGTGAATAGAAGACTCAAGGACTTTTGCAAACATGAGGAGATTGATCTTCAAAATCCACCAGCATTCAATCTATACAAGAAAGATGTTGTAGCACTAAGGATTAGGACTCTCAAAACCATGGCAAGTTGCATGATAAGAATCAAGTCTTTTGATCCAACACTTGAAGTTGAAGCCATTAGTAGTGTTACTCATATACTTAACAGGTCTCCTCATAATGCCCTAGATGGGAAGACTCCTTTTGAGGCATGGTGTGGTAGAAAACCAATTGTGAGTCCTTTCAGAGTCTTTAGTTGTCTAGCATTGGAAAAAACCTAACTTTTAGGGGATTTAAGGCACAAGTACCTAGGCCTTGTATTTTCATAGGATATGAAGATGGTGTTAAGGCTTACAAACTCTTGGATCTAGAGACAAAAAAGATTTTTGTGGAGAAGGATATTCACTTTGAGGAAAGTTCACCTAGCTTATCCTCTACTCCTCTTTGCACTTCATACACTATGGAAATTGATAGTGACACCAATGATAGTGCTTAAATAGATTCAAACACATGGGGTTCTATCGACACTTGCAATAAGAGGTCACATCATTAGTCTAGTCCACATGCTTATATTGCCATAGTGAAAGTTCCAACAAAGTAGGGTACATGTTTTCTAGCTCTAGCTTCAATTGATGACTACATGATTGACATTCCAAGTTTGTTCATGGAGTCACACACCACAAACTTGGGAGATAGCCTTGATGATTTGCATCTTCTCATTGATGATGATGATCATTTTATAGTTGTTGTGAGGGTTCACTCTAACCCTCATGTCCATTCTCTACATGATCAATCTTCATAGGTTGGCATGATTATGGATACTTATGTGTATGAATTGGAGGAGGTCTCTTTATTAGTTGAGGAGATAGATGGTTTAGTGGGATAGGTTCAACAAATATCCTTGCTAGATCTGCATTTGTTCTTTTTAGCATAATTGGAAGAGGTTACAATCAACATCAACATAGGGACACTTAAATAGGTTTTAGGGCCACCATACATCTTTAGGATTGTACCTTTTCTTTTGTTTCTTCCATAGGGGAGGATCATCATTCTAAATTCTTGGACCAACTTCTTCCTTGGAGTAGGCCTCACTAGTCAACATTCTTCATTAGGGGAGGGACTACTTTGTCTCTCTTCCTCTTCTTTCTTATGGGGGGGACTTTTTCCTCTTATGAGGTTTAGTTCTTCTCATTCTTCACTTTTGTATATACTAGATGTATGTTGTAATGGGGGGGGGGGTCTTGATTACTCCATCCATCCATGCATCCTTTTTCATCTCTCTTTTTAGGGAAGGGTTTTTCCCATGAGATTTTCCCTCCTTCTCCACTTTATGAGAGATTTCATTTTCATTATGCACATGGGTACCTAAAATGGCCTAGTAGCTGAGAACCATCTTGCATTTCATCCTAGTTTTAGTAAGCTTAAGGGCATTCCACTAAGTTGCACTTAAGTGGGGTGTTGGTGTAAATATATATTTACTATTTACACTTACTTAAGTTTACTTAGGTTAATGCATTATTTCATTATCTGGCATTGTCTTATTATTTTATTTTGTAAGACACTTAGGAGTTTGTGTACCTTTTTGAGCTCTCATGTTGACAACACAGAAGTATGCAACTCTAATTTAGCACATGGTGTCTACAACACTAGAGTTTGCATCATTCACTGAGTTGTCATATATACAACATAGTTATTCACACTCCCTTTTTAGCACATGTTGTCTACAACACTAATTTGTGTGTTACACCCTTATAGGCTTATCCTCTCATCATCGCACTTACTTTCATGCTTAATGGAGGATAACCCATATCTTGTGGACATGTGCCTAATTGTTGAACTTATCATGTAGCTAATTCTAAGGTGTTCTAGATAAATCTTAGAGGCCTTTATATACAAGCACTCCTAGTGTACTCTTAATGCTTATCAAATGAATATATCATCATTTTGTTCATACTATCTCTTTCTGATTTACAGTTGTGTTGTATTTGAGTTCTTAGTTCTTGGCTAAATTTTTCCTTAAGAAAAACTCTTACAATGTTCATAAAACATTTAAATAACCTAATTAAACATCTCAAAGTAAAACAACACATGACATAAAATAACATAATAATGTCCATTGTATTCGACAATGTCTTGATATACAGAGTCATAATGTATCAAAATAACAATGTATCATTTGTAATATGATGCGTTAGGGTGAGGCCTCACATCTTCCCCCACTAGGAATGAAATTCCTCTTGGAGTTCATAAAAAAGATTTGGATTATGGGATCACATCTATGTTGCATCCTCCCATAAAGCTATGACCTCATCATAACAATCCCAATGGACTCTAACCTGGTCCAATTCTTGACCTCAAAGAGCTAGGGTCTATCGGGCAATAATATGGATAGGCTCTAGTGCTAACTGCCCATCTAATTCCACCTACAAGGCATTCCAATATATAATGTGAGAATCATTAGAAATGTATTCTCTAAGTATATAAATGTGAAAAACATCATAGATGTGTGACAGGTTAGGTGACAATCCTAGATGATATGCAATTGTTCCTTTTTTCTCTAGGATCTTGAATGGTCCAACAAGCTGAGGTGCCAATTTAGGGCCCTTCCTAAGTCAAATTAGAATCTTCTATGGTCACACCCTCAAGAAGAAACTATCTCCAACCTTATACTCTTGATCTATCCTCTTCGCATCAGTATACTTCTTCTACCTATCATGTGCCTCTCTCAAGCACTATTTAATCAGAGTCACCTATTGTTCAATCTCTTTGACTAACTAAGGGCCAATAGACAATCTATCCTCAATTCTATCCCAACTCAAAGACATTCTACAAGGTCTTCCATATAAGGCCTCAATAGGTGCCATACCTATAGAAGAATGGTGCCCATTGTTATAGGAAAACTCAACAAGATGCAAGTATTCTTCCCTTTTGACTTGATGGTATATCATGTACATATGTAATATGTTCTCCAATAGTTGATTCACTTTCTTTGTCTAACTATTAGTCTAAGGATAGTAAACTATACTAAAATTGAACCTAGTACCCAAATACTACCTACAACTCCCTCCAAAAGGATGAAGTGAAAAATGAGTCTGTATCTAAGATGATCTTATAGGGAATTCCATGAAGTCTAACAATGTCTCACAAAAATATCTAAGCTATATCTCCTATTATCTATGTAGTATGCATGGGTGAGAAGTGGGAAACCTTGGTCAATGTGTCCACTATCACCAAAATGGCATCATGATGGCAAGAAGACATGGAAAGAACAACAATAAAATTGACATATATATATATATATAGCATCCCACTTCCACTCTACAATCTCATGAGGCTAAAGAAGCCCACCGAGATGATAGTGTTCTACCTTCACCCTTTATCATTTGAGGCATCTCACAACAATGCTAGCAATCTACACTCTTATGCCTCACTAGTGATATAACTACCTCAAATTGACATGTAGCTTCTCAACATCAGGGTGTACTGCATAAGGTGCTCTATGAGCCTCAAGTACAATGAGCTTGTGAAAACTCCCAATGGAAGGTACATACATATGTCCCCTATGATGTAAAAGTTAATTGGACTCCAATGACTACTTTGAAAACTTCCCTTCCAAGGGTCTCTAAGAATGTACCAACTTACTAACTTCTACATCAAGCTCATCCACTAGCAAATTATGTAGGATTCACTCCCTTCAATTGGTGCAAGTAGAAATAGATGAAAGCTCATGGCACCTTCTACTTAAGGCATCTACAATGACATTCTACTTTCCCTTGATGTAATGAACATCAAAATCATACTCATAAAAGAACTCCATCCACCTTCTTTTCCTAGCATTAAGGTTTTGCTAAGTAAATATGTACTACAAGCTGTGGTGGTCAAAATGAGGTTTGAGTATATGACCTAGAAGGAAGTGTTGTGACCTCACTAAAGCTTGAAAAAATATTGTAAGTTCTAGATCATGAGTAGGATAATTGAGTTCATGAGTCCTCAACTTCCTAGACTCATAGAAAATAGGTCATCCATCCTACATAACGACTACCCTAATACCATCCAACAATGCATCTATGCACACCACAATATCCACAAAAGGATCTAGTACTACAAGAATTGGTGCACTCATGAGGGCTCTCTTAAGCTCTTGGAAAGCTATATCACACTTCTTTTTCCACTCATATTTCTTTCCCTTTTTTTGAAGAGATGTGGTTGGATGTGCCAATCTGGAGAATCCTATAATAAAGAACTAGTAATATCCTATTAGTCCCATAAAACTCCTCACTTTGGTGACACTAGTGGGTGCTAGCCAATCTTTGATGGATCTACTGAGACTCCATTGCCTAATATAACATGACCCAAATAATGTATCTTAGGTCTATAGAATGCACACTTTGACAAGCTTCCATACAACTAATTCTCTCTAAACTTTTACAACACTTGTCTCAAATACTTGTCATGCTCATTCTCATTATAAGAATATATTATAATTTCATTAAGGAATATGATCACAAAATTATCCAAAAAGGTATTAAATAATCCATTTTATGAGGCTCATGAATATAGTTGGATCATTTGTAAGGCCAAATGGTACCACAGTAAACTTGTAGTGATTATACCTCATACTGAATGCAGTCTTGTGGATATCACTATCTACAATCCTCAACTAATGATAACCCAACTTTAGATATATCTTCAAAAATACTTGGGCACCCTATAACTAATCAAAGATATCACCAATCTTAAGAAGTGGGTATCAATTATTGATGGATACTTTGTTCAACTATCAATAATCAATACACAACCTAAGTGATATATCCCTCTTCTTTACAAATATCACTAGTTTACCCCAAACAAAACACTAGGTCAAATATGCCATTTTTCTAAGAATTCCTCCAACTAAGTCTTTAGCTCAACAAGCTCATGATTAGTCATCTTGTAAGGTGCTCTCAATATTGGCTCAAATCCTGGCACAAGATCTATGTGACAATCCACTACTTTAGGTAGAGGCATACAAGGGAGCTCTATAGAAAATACATCTACAAACTCTTGTAGGATTGGAAAATCATCAAGGGATGGCTCTCCCTCTGAATCTTCCTCTCTATCATTAATGGTGATAGCTAACAATTAACATCCCTTTCACATGCACTATCTAAGTTTCATAACAGAAATCATAAGAAGGGATACTAGTCTCTTCACTCTGAAGATCACTCTAGAGATCCCATATTCATCCATACATTCTACCCTCTTTTGTCGACAATCCATTTTGTCACTATGGGCATAAAGCTAATCCATGCCAAGGACAACATCATAAGAACATAGAGGGGTAATGTGTAGATCAGACATCATGGTCACATCTCCAATTTAAATATTGCAATTATGCACCATGGACATAACTAACACTCTAGATCCTAAGGCTAACTCTACTTCCCAACTGACATCCTATCTAACTACCACTAGCCTACAATGCTCCACTACATATAGAGATATAAAAGAGTCAATATCTCTAGAATAAAATAAAATAAAAATTGTAGTACCTTGTACTATACCTAGGGCCTTGATGACTATGGACTGATGCTCATCCTAACAATTGTCAACTATTGCTAATACTCTATGGGATCTACCCATGTCACCAAATATAGGCTCTAAGATAGTCCCTCTCTAACCACCAGATTACTATCCCTATGGACACTCTCTGGCTATATGACCCATGTTGCCACAAGTGTAGAATAGTCCTTGGGTATAAGACTGTACACCCTATGATCTGGATTGTTGTTGGCCTCCTAACATACTAGATCTACTATATCCACCTCTAGAAGACTATTGAGTCCTCATTTACTATGACTATGGGGCATGTACCTTTTGATCCTTTTTAGGACCCTATGACTACAACTATTTAGGCTTGGAGCCCCGATAACCTTGTGAGGGTTTCTACTACTATTTTTGTGGTTTCTTCTACTAAGACTATTGGCCCTTAGAGGACCCTACTACATAGTTATAATTAACTTTCCAAGGGGGTTTTTGTTGTCCTAATTGTTGGGTAGATTTTTGGTTCTAAGATTGATCTTGAGACTCCTATATACCTTGAGTATCCTTAGCAACTAGTGTTATCTATAAGGAAAATTGTAACAAAGAATATAACTATTTCCATATAACCCATAATAGATCTAAAATAAATGACTATGGGGCATTTGCCTTCTGATCCTTTTTAGAACCCCGTGACTACCACTATTTGGGCTTGGAGCTTTGATAATCCTATAAAAGTTTCTACTACTATTTTTGTGGTTTATTTTACTAAGACTATTTGATCTTAGAGGACCCTACTACATAGTTATGATTAACTTTCCAAGGGGGTTTCTATTGTCCTGACTATTGGGTAGATTTTTGGTTCTAAGACTAATCCTAAGACTCATATCTACCTTGAGTATCCTTAGCAACTAGCATTGTCAATAAGGAAAATTTCAACAAAGAATATAACTATTTCCACATAAGCCATAATAGATCTAATATAAATATGCAATTGAAATCCACATGTAAGAGAATAAATAACATACCCACAAAAATGTGATACAAGATATACCCTAGGAAACTCTCATTGAGAGAAAAATCTAGCCTCCAAAAGCATCCATCACCATGCATTATTTATCAAAAACACCATCTCACTACAACCATGGAAGCCTTGAAAGCTATAACCACAACCAAGCAATCCATGTGAACAAGCATGAATCCACACATCCCATGCCATGCTTCCAACCTTCAAAAATGCTCCTTTGGCTAACCTATCAAGCCTTGTCTTGCTTGACTCTTTCCTTTTGCCCTTTTTGTTCTCACTCATACATAACTACCCTAGTGGCTTCTTATATAGTAGAAAGTCCCACAAAACTACCAAGTGGTATTATATAAATCATGTGCTAAAACCATGTTCTACCTAACCCATTGACCCCACATTTAATATTAGAAATTTAATTCTTTTTCCCAATATTAAATAATTACATCAAATATTATCACAATGTTACAATACAACTCATCAAGTATATCTCATAGAAATCTTTACATGTCGCATGTCCATCTAGGTGTAACATTACATAATAAAATAAAATAATACAATATAACAAAATTATGCAATGTGTGCATCACCCATTATCTCAACAATCTCCCACTTGTTGTATACATTGTATAGGGTCAATCTATAGACACATAAATGAACAAGGGAACTATCCCTCCTAAGATATCCACCATCATGGAATAAAGTATGCCATGTGCTCCATCTTGGTACCCATAACAAAATCAAAGTATCCAGCATCTCAAACATGAATTATCTCACTTCCTATTATGCCACTGCCATTGAACATACATAGAAGCCATCTAAAAGGAAAGCCACCCAACTTGTCATATTAGAAGATCATAAAATCCTATACCAACTAGAATGCCAAGCACAAAAAACCTGATCCAAAGGTAATCACATGTATCCATAGTTGTCAAAATATCCATAGCTGAAATAGCACCCATAGCAAGTACCAAACCCATCCAACTATCCATAACTCCAAAGATATGCCAATTGAATTTCACATCATCAACATATCCAATCTATAACCTTCAATCTCAAGCCTCAAGAGAAATACTTGCCACATATTTAGTAAGAAGCTCTCACTATAAAAGATAGTGTAAAATTTGTAACCAATCCACTCACAACATCTCAAAGAAATGAATACATATAGTATCAAGTACATCCACAATACATAAACTAATAACCTGTAAGAACAACTCTAATAACAAGTCCCCAACACTCTCATAATTTTTCCATAACCAATAGAGGAAAGAGATAAAGGAATAACCTTTTCATCTCTTACATGACATACATGAGAACAAACCAGTGATCACAATCTCTAACCAATCTCAAATCTAATGTAAGTGAAACCAAACATCTAGGAAGATAACCAAGACCAAAGAGAAACCATGCAAATAAAAAACTCATATCATTTCCTACACACACCTCTAGATGTAAACTATGCAAGTACTATCTCCTCCATAAAACTCCAACCAAGAAGCCTCAACAACACCCAAACCATACCATATAACTCATCATGGATGTAAGCCTCTCATAAGATGATCAAACTCATAAAACATTCCTAATCTAAAGAATATACCCAATATAAAACCATCTCCCAAACTCAACTAGCATAATAATGTATGAAAATGGAGATAACCAATGTTAAACCATCTCTCAAATGAACCCTCCAAAACTAACTCATGTACCATAGCTCAAGATCCATATCTATGAAAGACAAGCATAAATATAATGCGCCTGAGAGAAAAAAATGGGCTATACCTCTCAAGTAGAAAATTGTCGAGTAGATCAAGAGTGGGGAATGAGAATGCTCATCAAGATATCCAAGTCTCCAACCAAGACTCATCTAAGAACAATCTCCTCTCAAGTCCATATCATGTGAATTCCCCTTGGACTTTCCTTCTGAAAACCATCAACCATCCTAACAAATACTTATTTAATCCAAGAGAAATCAGTATGGCCACCATCTTTGAGTATCCATGAGAATGTGTAACCAATCAATCCATGTCAACTCCAATGTAACATAGAAATATCATGAAGTATCAAACTTATGATCAATATACTTAATACCAAGAAACTAAAACAAGATCAATGTCAAAGTTCTAACCATGGCTTCAAGAACATAAATATGACAACATGATCTTACCATCTCAACCAAAGAGGTAACATGCTCCATATGAACATACTCTAAAATGTCACAACTCTAAACATGTATCAAGATTATACCATGACATAATAATAAATCCATACTCACACCAAGGATAACATGTCAAATGAAATCATAAACCACACCTTTACCAAGGACCCCGTAATTCTTCAAGATGCAACCATCTCCATTGACCATGAAGAACCATCTCAATGCACCATGAAGATAACCAAGAGCCCCATGAGTCCTCAAGATCTAAACATCTTCACATACCATGTAGATAACAAGTGCACCATGGAAATGTCAAAGACACTTCTACAGCAATAGGATCTATGGAAAACCTCTAACATCTCCAAACACTCAATAAATATGTCAATGCCAACAACTCCTACTCAACCGTGGTGATCAAGCCAATTATTGCCTCTATTTTTTAATTAATTTTAATACTTTATTTTAATACTGCCAAGACATTTGTGGACTTATACTTCCTTGAACTTATGATAAAGTCTAGACAGAACCATTAACCCATGGGTAGATAATTATGTCATATTTTTCCAATATTAAACATATAATGCAGTATTTCATATAACCATTGGAATGTATGCTCTAATATTTGGATTTAATTTGATTATGCTTATTTGCATAAATATTTTTGCATCATAACTAACTTGTTAGGAAAGAAGCTGGAGGATGGTTGACAGTATTCAAGGAGGAGTGTTAAGGCCTAGCTATGATCGAAGAGCCATAATGGTACTAGGAGAGATGACTACTAGAAAGGAAGAGCTATTATTCCAAGAATGTAGGGATGAAGTGTTGCTATATTCCCTCTGCATTTACTATTGTGTTGAATTGGTTATCCAAATTTTATTGCTTGTATCGTGAGCTATTATGTTTCCTTCTTCTTCTTTGGTGGATTAATAGTTAGTTTTTTTTCTTTCCTATTTTAGAATAAGTGCAATCCTCTATTTATAAGGATGGAATGGATAGTTTTGGTGTTAGAGAAAATTTTATGGAAAAATAGTATTGACTCTTGTAGTGAGTTGTTTTATAGTATTATATATTGTTCTTATGTAAGGAATTTTGCAATATAATAAAATAATTATTGGTTTACTTTCTGTGTTAGTAGAGTAGCAGAAGACAACCAAGGGGGGCCACTTGGGAGGTGGATTAAATTAGAGTAGTGTATATTTACTTCTAGTATTTCAAGTAGAAGTTATAAGTTTCTTCATACAACATCATACTTTGTGAATATTCCTGCAGCATCTACAAGAGCAATTATAGTGGGTGGTCTGAGTTAAAATATAAGTTAGAGTATAGTTGTATTTCTAGCATTCCTTTTAGTAAAGAGTTAAGTGTGTTAGTTTCTTGCAACACTAGTGTAGGTTGTTTGGATGCATTTTATTTTCCTACAACATAAGCATAATGACTCCTTAAGAAACCTAGTGCACATACCATGCTGACCATTTCAAGTATATGTCCCTAGGTTGAAAAATTAAATGCACCTAATGGTGGGAGAAGTAATCCTTAGATTGAATAAACTATTTCTAAGTAAGGCCTTGGGCATGATTATTGCATACCTGTTGTGAGGTGGACCATTTTTTGGCACCATTTCTGAGGATGGTGTCAAGAAAGGAACATCTTTTTGGGTCATACTTTTTTTAAGATAATTTTTTAGAGATTTTTAGTCTAAAGGTTGCTTCATAAGTATAAATAATTCAATTGCATGCATCAAAGAGGAAGACAATGAGATGAATATGGAATATTTCTTCCATGGAAGTATGTTAATTTGAACAACAAAATTGAAGAAGAAGTTGAGTTTCCTTTTGAGGATGCAAGCCCTTATTTTCCTACAGGACCTTCCTCTAAAGTAGAACCTTTGGATATAAGTGGTCTTCAACATTTTTCTGAAATCTTGGCTAGCTTTCTTTATAGTTCTGATCCAAATCCACTTGTTGTTAACAATCTGACAGCCAATGTTCCTTTTCAACAAAAACCCCATAACCAAATACCTCTAGTAATGGCACACCCTACTTTTCTATTTCCTCTCCTGAGCCTCATAACCAATGCTCATCTCAAAAATATACCCGTAGCTACTCTTCCAAATTTTTATTGCCTTGTAACTAAGGATCTTCATACTTTCTTATTTGAGTTTGACATACTCTGTTGTAGCTTTGACTATAACATAGATTCCCACAAGCTCAAGTTGTTTCCTACAATATTGAAATAATCAGACTTACAATGGTTCATGGGTTTAGGAGCCAATATAATAGGTACTTGGGATAAATGCAAAATTTGTGTCTAGAAAAATATCAAGATCACTGCAAGGGGAGTGATCCTAGAAGAGATGACATTTTAGAATATCACAAAAGGAGGACAAAATATTGGAAGACTATGTTTCACATTTTTTGTACACAATGTAGAAGAACCCCTAGCATGTGCTAGTAGCTAATTCACAATAACTAGTCTTCTTGAGAGGGGTAAATAATAATTGTCTAGAAGCACTAGACTTGATGGTTGGTGGTGATGTATACCAATCTTCTTGGGATGACCTCATTAAAATCTATCTTAACTACTCAAGGTCAACTATAAAGAAAGGAAAAGGATGCCAGTCCACAACCACTAAAGGGATCAATCAAGGAATTTCAAAGCTTGAGATATCTAATATACTCTCTAATTTCAAGTAGAATATCATAAATGATGTTTCTACACATCTTGAGACAATGACTTCAAAGAAGGAGCATGTAGAAGTTGAATCAAAATTAGTAGAGTAATATCCCCACTACTACAAAACAAAAAGAAATACTACACATGTAAGATAATAGCCAACCTAGAGAATCAACATTTTCCAACTAAGTACATGAAGATAGATGTGGACAATGATCAAGTGTTCTTTGTCTCTCAACATTGACCATGGCATTCAAGACAAGGTATGCCTCAAGATCCTTTACAATTTTCAAATCCTATAAAAAATCTATGGCAAAACCAAAGGTATTAGAATCATTTTTAGTACTCCCAACCTTCCTGGAAAAACTAGCAAAACTAGCAAAATAACCAATAGAAAAATCCATAGAATTAATGGCAACCATCGCAAGGACATTGGCAAAAAAATAACCAATAGAGGGGGCCTCCACAATGGCCTAACCAAAATCCTGGTAACCCACAACTACCCCCTCCAATCCAACAATCTGCAATGATGCCACTTCTTATAGAAAATAATACTAATCCTAAGCCAACCTAATTTCCTATTGAATCTCAACCAAATCTAAACAACAAGCAACAACAATAGAAAATATACACTACTGATACTTAGCAGTATTGTACATATTCACTAGAGGTATCTAATATCTATTTGAGATCAGCTACAACTTTTCTTACACCAAAATATCCTATTATCATGAAAGTTACATGCATTCTGACAACATCCCTTCTAGAAGCTACATTGCAAAATACCAACCCACCAACTGATCTACCTAGCAGGACTATTGACCATACCACCATGAATCCTCCCCTTAAAGAGAAATCTATATCCCAAGAGGAAGAGGCATTTGATATTGTTGAGTAGCTAAAAAAATGCACATCCAAAATCCTCTATTCCGTGCTATCAAAGATGTCCCTCTTTATGGAAAGGATATTAAGGAATCATGCCTTAAGAAGTCAGGGTAGAAGAAGAAAGATCCTCAAATAGTCCATGTTGTCAAGCAATTAGCATATATCATGTTAGGAAAGGTAGTGGTACCAAAGTATTCAGATCATAGTAGTCTAGTAGTTAATCTAATTATAAATGGATAGGCTATGAAAAAATCTTTAGTTGATCTAGGAGCAGCAATAAATGTGATGAGTAAAGATACAATGCATAGGTTACATATGGAAGGCTTAAGAACAACTCCCATAGTGTTACAACTTGTTGATAGTTCAACTATCACTCTAACTGGTCTCACAAAAAATTTGATAGTGACTTTAGATTCATGGGAATACCCCATTGATTTTCTTATCTTATCACCCAAAGTGAAACTTGCTAGCTATCCCATCATATTAGGGAGACCCTAGTTAACCACCACGATGCTAAAATTAGTTACAAATCAAGCAATATGAGAATTTCAAATGGTCAAACCATAAGGAAGCTAGAGCTATATCTACCTTCCCAACCCCAACTAGACTTGGGAGAACCTATTTGGCTAGATTTAGAGGATGAAGAGAAATAACTAAATTTTGTAGCTCAACTCATGATGTTGCATAAGAAATATTTTCTAAAAATGTAGGAAGAAGATGATGTAGTACAGAAGATTCTTGCCAATGAGTGTATAGTGGCCAAAGATATTGTTGAAAGTTCTATATTAAAGCTATGTACCTATGAAGACTGTGTCTACCTAGAAAATCCTAAAATAATTGACCAATTACTGCTAAGTGAAGTAGCTACAAGTCTAGTACTAGAAGTGTCAATGGTAGAATTAACAACTATTGTGGAACTTTTCCTAGTCATAATCTCCATATAAACAACAAGTTATCTCTATCACGATTAGAATTTTTAACCAAGCTCCTCAATCAACATGAAAAAGCCTTTTCTTAAGGTTATAAGGATATGGTAGGATTGAGCCCTAAACTCTACATGCATAGGATATACATCAATGATGGAAGCCTCAAAGGAGAATAAATCTAGCATTACTTGAAATATTTAAGATAGATTTATAGAAGTTGTTGGATGTTGGATTCATCTATCCAATCTCTGATAGAAAATGGGTATCACCGTTAGTTATTGTACCTAAGAAAGGAGGAAATTAGTAGATATGTGTAGACTATAGAGAATTAAATAATGCCACAGAGAAGGATCACTTTCTTTTACCCTTTATTGATCAAGTTTTGGATGTATACAGTGGATACAATTAAATAACTATTGCTCTAAAAGATTAAGAGAAGACCACATTTACATGTTCTTGGGGTATCTGTGCCTATTCTATATTACCATTTGGCTTATGCAATGCACCTATTACTTTCTAGAGATATGTAATCAGCATCTTTGCCAACATATCACATGATTGCATAGATATATACATGGATGACTTCACTACATTTGGTGTCACATTTGAGGAAGCTTTAAAGAACTTGGATAAATTACTAATCCAATACCAAGAGCACAACCTATCTCTCAAAAATGAGAAATGCTTTCTGATAATGTAGGAAGGGATGATATTGGGACATTTTATCTCTGAAGTTGGAATCTAGTAGACCCTGGGAAATTAGAAGTAATTCTCACACTCCCTACTCCCATAAAGAAAAAAGAAGTCAGATTTTTCCTAAGACATGCTAGCTATTATAGGAGGTTTATCAAAAAAATTAGTCAATTAGCTAGCCTTCTTTATACTTTTCTTACCAAAGAGGCTGAATTTTCCTAGACAAAGGAATGTGATGACTCCTTCCTCTAGCTCAAGTCACTATTGACAACTGCACCAATACTTATGGGTCCTAATTAGAATTTTCCCTTTCAAATACATATAGATGCTTCTAACTATGCCATAGGTGTAGACCTAGGACAAAAATATCAACTTCTTGAAAATGCAATCTACTATATCAATAAGAGCCTTCATGGACTAGAGTTGAAGTACACAGTGACTGAAAAAGAACTATTAGCAATAGTTTATGCTCTAAAAAAAAATTTGGTATTATATAACTAGTTATCACATATTTGTTCATACTAACCATGCAACAATTAAGTACCTCATGAATAAACATACCATTACAAGTAGGTTAGCAAGATGGCTACTTTGTTTGTAGGAATTTGATATCACAATCATTGACAAACTTGGATGAGTGAATGTGGTAGTTGATTATCTATCCAAAATCTACCATGATGAAGAAGATACTACTTTGATAGATGATACATTTCTAGATGAGAATTTATTTCATATTTCTGTCGAAACCCCATAGTATGCAGATATAGCTAATTACATTGTAGCTAATAAAATGCCAACACATTTATCTTACAAGGATAAAAGGTTGCTTGTAGAGAAAACCTTACATTTCTCTTGGACTGATAACATACTATTTTACACTGGACCTGATCAAGTTATGAGGAGATGTGTGCTAGAAGATGAGACATATGACATTCTACATGCATGTCATAATGAACTATGTAGGGGACACTTTGTAGCAAAAAGAATAGTGTTGAAGATTCTAACAACTAGTTACTATTGGGCTACACTTCATAAAGATGTAGCTAATTATATATGAAAGTGTGATAAATGTTAGAGGATAGGTTGACCAACAAAAATAAATGAAATGCCTCTCAATCCACAAATGGTGTTAATACCATTTGAAAAATGGGGCATGGGCTTAATTGGTCCAATAGATCCTCCATCCAATGGGACATCATATATACTTGTATGCATTGACTACCTGATAAAATGGGTTGAAGTCAAAGCCATGAAACATGCCCATGATCATAAACTTGCTGAATTTTTCTATGAAGAAATCTTTAGTTGATATGGTGTACCTAGAGAACATGTTACTGACCAGGGTGCTCAATTTTCTTCCAATCTGATCACAAAACTCATGAAGGAACATAATATTAGATACTAGAAATCAAGCCCCTATCACCCTCAAACTAATAGACAAGCAGATTTACAAATTAGGAGATAGAAGCCATCTTGACAAAGATAGTTCATTTTCACCATAGTTATTGGAGCAATAGACTACCAAAAGCTATCTGGGCATACCGAACAACACGAAAAACTAGCATAGGGTTTACACCATTTGAATTATTGTATGGAAAAGTAGCAATGATATCCATTGAGTTTGAACACAAAACTTTAAGAACAACACTGGAGTTAAACATTAATCATCCTACAGCATAGAGAGATTTCTTATTGCATCTTAATTCTTTGGATGAAATGTGCAAATCTGCTTTGGAATGCACAAAAATCACATAGAAGCAAAGCAAACAATGGCACAACTCCCACATTAAGAGTAAGAAATTTCAAATTGGCAACTAGGCATTGCTTTATGATTCCAAATTTAAAGACATACTAGGAAAGCTATAGACATGATGGCAAGGTCCCTATGAAATAAGCCATGTATTTGAAATGGAGTCATCTGATTGACCACAATTGATCCAGTACACTTCAAGTTGTAATCAATGGACATAGGCTAAAGTTGTATAAACAACCCCAAATGGAAGAAGACTTCCTACAACAATTTCAATAGCTAGTTTCAAATTCACAATAGGTAATACTTCCTATAGTAGAAGGTGTCACCCTTCTACCTATAGCTCTTCAATAAGAATTTCTTTGAGCATGCCCATAATAAAAAATTTATGTCTACATAAATTTAAAATTGTCCATTCACCTTCTAATTTCTTCTTTTTCAACCCAACTCATTTATTTCTCTACCACCCACCCATCTTTCATGTCATCATTTTATAATGCTTTCAAAATTATGGTGAGTTCATTGATTTATGATGTCACTATCATTCTTCCACTCTTGACACCTTTATCTAGCACATGCAATGATCAAATTGGTAGGTATAAGCTTTGTAAATTTTATTCTTTTTTAGCTCATATATTTTGTTAGTTATATCTATTACTACATTAAATATATTGTTGTAGTGTTATGCTAGTTCTATAACTCATGCCAAGTATGACAAGTGAGGACACTTGTCCATGTTTTGTAGGGGGAAGGGAAGGTTACTAATTCCCAATGACATTTCTATTTATTCAATAAAGATTCTCAAATCTGTATTCTCTCTTCATTTGATTAAAATCTAGTTGCCATAGTATGCAAATGTCAAGTGTTGTACCTTTAATCCCAAATAATTCCTCATTGTCAGAGTAAGATGTGACCCAAATTAAACCCAAATTAAATTTTGAGGTGATTCTCACATATCTATGATTTATTCCCATTAAAACCACATTATTATTGCTCATGACATATTTTTCATGACAAAAGTTCATAGAAAGAATGTGAAAAGGGTTTGTGGTTTTAAAAAAAAGAGAGTCTAAAATTCATAGAAGGGGAGAAGGTAATTGTTGTAAATAGAGAATAGGCTGAAATTAGCAAGCACAAATGGAAGGATAGTTGTAGCAACATGAACCATTGGAACATAGTGTTTTACTTTTTGATGTAGAGACAATAAAAGGATTTAATGCATGTGGTTGGCTAGGATCTCTTGAAACTGATAGAGTTTGATGAAGAAGTAGCTACTAAATTTGTACATACATTTGAGAAAGATGAAGAAACAATATGGAGATTGACAATTTTTGCCATAGAGGAATTAATAGTGGAAGTAACCAAGCTACCAATAGTAGGAGAAAACTAACCCAATGTGCTTGATGCTAGATCAACCAAGGCCTAGTTTTTCATACCAAGTGACCCTCCATTGGATATTACTAATTAAGGATGCAAAAGAATGTCTCTTTCACTACCATACAATGAGTTATCCATGCATATTATCAGGTATTTTACAAGTGAAAGAAGATTTTCTGATTTGCATGCACATCATTTGAAGTTTCTCAGTTATGTAAGACATAATTTTCTAGTAAATGTCCCCAATATCTTGTACAATATGTTATGCATTAGTACTAAGGAAACCTAGAAAGGAAAGGACAATTATATTACTCACCATGCCCTAATCAAATTGCTCATAGAAAGATCTCTCAGTGATGTCTCTCCTATTTCATGAGCAAAATGTTTCTAGCATAAAACCTTGCAAACTCATACTACCCCTAATGAATAGCCCAAAGAGGATAATGCAGTCCCCATTGACACAACTGCTAAGAAAAGTATCCAAGGTGTGAAAACCAAAAATGTCCAAGAAAATGTGCCTTTACCTTCTCAAATGAGTAATGTACATACCTCTACCTGAGAAAAGAGAAAATAGAAGTTACAAGAAGAAACCTCAACTAGTGTAGTAGAAAATTGAAACCCTACAGTCTCAAAGGAAAAGAAAGAAAAGTTAGTTCCTACAATAGCTACTCTTGTAGTAGAGACATTGAAAAGGGTTGGCAGTAAAAAGGTTGTGGTGATTGAAGATACTGATAAGTAAAGAAGCCCTAGAATGGAAGGGAAATTTTCTAAAATGCCCACAGAAACCCAATCCACTTCACCTAAACAATCTAATGAAGAATCTCCAATACAAGTTATCTTGGATGATTCCCCCAATTAACCTGAAATTCTAGACATTCCTCAAAACCATGATGAAGAATGTAAGGTTGAGATGAATGAAAGCCAAAATAATTCCCCAAAAAGCCAACAGGATGCCCCAAGACATAAATGGGAAAAAGCCACAATAATGCACAAATTAGCCTATTCAAAAACTGCCCTAGTTTTGTATAAGAAAACATGGTATACAAGCTTATTGGAATAATCATGGAGTGAAAAAAGGAAGAAAAATAACTAGGAAGAGGGAAGTGGCCCAATTACCTTAAAAATGCTTCTTTTTTGGTTATATAATCAACATGTGTTAACAACAACCCTATGGGAAGAAGAGAAAAAGCAAATGAAGAAGGTAATAACAAGCCAAGGTGAAGAAATTATAGGCTTAAAAGAGAAATTGGCAAGATAGAAGCAAAAGATGGATCATACCCTTAAATTGGCTACCCACATAATTACTTGTAGGCCACCACCTAGGGTCTATGCCATCTGTTTAAAAGAACAATTCTTTTTATTCCAACTGATGATGATCCTTAAAGATATATTTATATAGAATTTAGGTCATCTCAGGAATTCTATTTTTTGTACCAAACTCTTCGATCATGGTCACAAAGTTTACTTTGTGAATTGTATGTGCATAATTTAATTATCCCTATAGAAACTCAATGGAACCCATTACTTTACATAGGAGATATACACCTTAGGGCCCTAATGTCTTGGATGTACAATGAGGATAATTATGATAGAAAACTAAACAATTATAGAGATGAGGAGAGAATAGCACCCCTACCATTAAGAGTAGAGAGAAATAAACTAGAAGAAATCCTTATGGATTGGTTCAAGTTGACCTATGAAGATGTTTGCAAGGAGATAAGAAAGAAAATCTTTGAGGCAAAAACATAAGTATATGCTGAATATTATAACATGCCTTACTTTTTCATTCAAAGAGCCATGGATGGTGTTAAAAGTATATGGGGTAGACTACCCAAGGGAGTTAGAAGGTCAAAGCTACACAATCCTATCAACCTAGAGGTAGCCCTCTCCAAGCTCCAAAATACATACAACTAGGAAGGAAAACTATACTAGAACTTTGGTGTCCATTAATGATGTAGCCACCTATGCTCCTTTGGCCCCTATGTGACATCAACACCAAATGACTTGATAGATTGTAGGAGAACCATAGAAGGGAAGTCTAGGAAAGAACACGAGGATTCTACTACACTTTAGGACTAACAGGCAAGGGAGGACTGAGGTTGGAGGCTTCTAATCAATGGCCAAAAGATACAATGCTTGAGGACAAGTATTAAACTTACCAAGGGGTAGATGATGATTCCAATTATTGCCTCTAGTTTATGTCAATTTTAATACTCTTTTTTAATACTACCAAGACATTTGTGAACTTATGCTTAGTTGAACTTATGATAAAGTTCAAATAGAACCATTAACACATGGATAGATAGTTATGTTAGATTTTACCAATATTATACATATAATGCAGTATTTCATATAACCTTCAAAATGTGTGTTCTAATATTTAGATTTGATTTTATTATGCTTATTTGCATAAATATTTTTGCATCATAACTAACTTGTTAGAGAAGTAGCTACAGGATTGTTGACAACATTAAAGGAGGAGTGTTAAGGCCCAGCTATAGTGGAAGAACCATAATAGTACTAGGAGACACAGATGCTACAAAGGAGAAACTATTATTCTAGGAAATGTAGGGATGAAGTGTAACTATATTCCCTCTACATTTACTATTGTATTGAATTGGTTGTGCAAACTTTATTGCTTGTACCATGAGCTATTATATTTACTTCTTCTTTGGCAGATTAATAGTAAATTTTTTGTCTTTCCTATCTTAGAATGAGTTTCGATCCTCTATTTATAAGGATGGGATGGATAGTTTTGGTGTTAGAGAAAATTTTATGGAAAAAGTATTGTTGAATATTGTAGTGAGTTGTTTAATATTTTTATATATTATTCTTATGTAAAGAATTTTGAAATATAATTAAGTAATTATTGGTTTACATTCTGTGTTAGTAGAGTAGTAGAAGCCAACCAAGGGGGCCCACTTAGGAGGTGGATTAAATTAGAGGAGTGTAGATTTATTTCTAGAATTTCTATTATTTTAGATAGAATTTATAAGTTTCTTGATGCAGCATCATACTTTGTTAATGTTTCTACAGTGTTTGCAAGAGTAGTTATAGTGGATGGTCTAAGTTGAAATATAAGTTACCATATAGTTGTATTTTCAACATTCATTTTAGTAAAGAGTTAAGTGTGTTACTTTCATGTAGCACTAGTGTAGGTTTATTATATGCATTTTACTTTCCAATAGCATAAGCATAATGACTCCTTAAGAAACCTAGTGCATATACCTTGCCAACCATTTCAAGTATATGTCCTTGGGTTGACAAATTAAATACACTTCATGGTGGGAGAATCAATTCTTATATTGAATAAACTATTCCTAAGTAAGTCCTTAGACATGATTATCACATACCTTTTGTGAGGTGGACCATGTGGTATCGAGTCATCCATGGCATCATAACATCCATCTCCTACATGAAGATCCTCTAGGTCTACAATCACACAACCAAAGTGTCAATACCAAGTGAAACCAAGATCTCCAAATCAAGAAGATACAAACCAAAAAATAAACTAATCCTACACTACCACCTCATCACTATCACAAGCTCCCACTAAACCATGTATCCAAGTTATCCATGACATCCTCTAACCATGAGAATCAATGAAGGCATCAAACCATCAAAGAACTCAAAGTGTACATCATGAGCTCCTCAAAGAAAACCAAATAACCATGATCCTACACCAAGAAGATTTACCACCATAACCAAATTAATAATCCAAACCAATCAACATCAAAAATGTACTTTTATATCCAATCATGTCATGTAAAAATCTATGACAACATGATCACATCCATGAACCAAGCATCTGATTCTCAATATGTCCAACCTATCAGCATAAAATAGTCAACTATAATCTTCCACCATGAATGTACATGGTAACAACATCTCATCCATTCTAGATGAAGAAAAAATCAGCACATCATATGACTTAGGGCATAGACAACCCATAACCAAGCTATAAATGTAACCTATAAGTATAGACCACTTAAAATACTACACAACTTGTAGACCCAACAAGTAATCATACAATTCCAAATCAAACATTGATAACCATATCATCATGAGACCAATCTAAAATATGAACTGAGTATACAATGACATCAAATCTTAAATCTCCAAATATACAATGTCATAAATGCATAATGCTACCATATTCAATATATATCATAAATTGTTTAGATCAATACATCACCAAATAAACCATGTCAAACTTGCACCAAATCTAAACCAATGTGTAGAGCTCTCCAAGAGCTTTCTATTGACTACTCAAAGTTCAAAATCTGACTTCGTGTGCCCAAGTTATGCCCTAATCTATGCTCAAAATAAATAACATTTGACTTTTGGGCTCTTAAAACTTGACAAAATGTCAAAAATCATAGAATCAAACCTACACCAAATTATATTTCTATGAATTAGATTTCCAACACCTATAAGGCATCTGAAATGCAATATCTTGAGAGAAAGTTATGGCCATTCTACTAAGGCACTCTTTTTACCATTTTCATTGTATTTTATTTTTTTTTTTGTGACGAAAATGCTAACAAGATAAAATTTGATGGCCATTATGGGATAAAACTAAAAAACTCTTTCATTTCCTCTTAACATGGCCAAACAATTTAAATCCACATGCAAGAGAATAGACAACATACCCACAAAAATGTGACATAAGATATACCTCGAGAAACCCTAATTGAGGGAAAAAACTAGCCTCTAAAAGCATCCATCACCATGTATTATTTAGAAAGAACACCAGTACAATGCAACCATGGAATCCTTCAAAGCCATAGCCACAATTAAGAAATCCATGTGAATAAGCATAAATCCACACATCCCATGCCATGCTTCCAACCTTCACAAATGCTCTCTTGGCTAACCTGTCAAGC